>CAWUFW010017487.1:0-185000 GCA_963921515.1 Calotriton arnoldi | reverse complement strand
GAACTACTCAGCACATTGAACACTACTACTCTGATAAACTCCATCCACTCAGGAGCACCCTCTGACCCATGGCCCCACTGACTCTTTAACCTCGGAAGAAAGGAGATAGCCACCACCTCAACACCATCCTCAATGCCTCAATCACCACAGCCGCCTTTCATAATGCCTGGAAACATGCAGAAGTGAGACCCCTCCTCAAGAAACTCTCAGCAGATCCCAGCGAGCTACAGAACTACCATCCCATCTCACTGTTGCCGCTTCCCACCAAAGTCCTAGAGAAGGCCATAAACCTCCAACTCACCGGACAGCTGTAAAGAACCACCTGCTGGACTCTTCCCATTCAGGTTTCAGAGCAATCACAGCACTGAGACAGCCCTGATCACTACAACAGACATTTGCATCCTATTCGACAGAGGAGAATCAGTTGCCCTTATCCTGCTTGACCTCTCTGCAGCTTTCGACATCTTCTCCCACCGCGCATTCATCCACAGACTGCTTCAGATCGGAATCACAGACAACGCACTGAGGTGGATGGCATCCTTTCTCACAGGGTGCACCCAGAGATTTAGTCTCCCTCCCTTCACCTAACAACCCAAGCACACCATCTGCAGTGTCCCTCAAGACTCATCCTTCAACCCAACCCTCTTTAACATCTGCATGACACCACTCGCAGACATTGCCAGAACCCACAACATCAACATCATCTCCTATGCTGATGATACTCAGTTCGTCCTCTCGCTCTCAGTGGATCACTTCTCGACTAAGACCAACTTCCACAACTGTATGAAGAACATCTCAGCCTGGTTGAAGGACAAGTGCCTGAAGCTCAACACGTACAAAACTGAAGTGCTGATCTTCACAGACACACTGCCTTCTGGAACGACTCTTGGTGGCCATCGGAACTCTGACCCACCCCCATTCCAAAAGCCTACACCTGCAAACTTGGCGTCATCCTGGACAGCAAACTCTCTATGAAATGTCAAGTCAGCACCACCTCTTCATCCTGCTTCCACACTCTCTGCATGCTCCGCAAAGTTTTCAAGTGGATCCCTATCAGCACCAGGAAAACGGTGGTGAAGGACCTTCTCACCAGCCAACTGGACTACGGCAACACACTCTATGCAGGCACCACCACAAGCTCATGAACAGACTCCAGACAATCCAGAACACAGCGGCCAGACTGATCCTCAACTTGCCTAAGAGGGCCCACATCAGCCAGCAGCTGAAGGATCTCTGCTGGCTCCTCATCCAAAAGAGATGTCAAATCAAGCTCCTGACCCACGCCTACAAGGCCCTCCATGACGTAGGACCCACTTACATGAACCACCGCCTGAACTTCCATCGCCCCCTCAGAAACCTCCGATCTTCCCACCTCGCCCTCACTCAGGTACCACGCATCTGCCGCTGCCGCTCTGGAGGAGGCTCCTTCTCCCACCTCGCGGCTAAGTCCTAGAACACCCTCCCCCCTCCACCTCTACATTTCACCCTCGCTGACTGGCTTCAGAAAGGGACTCAAGACCTGCTCTTTGACTGACACTCTCAGCACAGCGCCTGAATACCCTCTCCGGTGACAAGTCACGCTGTACAAATACCAATTGATTGATTGAATAATTGATTGATTGATCATAGTGTGACCTTAAGACATTGTTGGCATTGTTGTAGTGAATTCAGAGACATTGTTGATAGCGCCTTCCGCTGTTTTGGCACCATTCTTGATATTTGAACTGTGTTGCACAAAGCCCACAGCAAAGAGGATCGAGACAGACATTAAATGCATTTACCTATGCAGTGTGGAAGCAAGATGTTGCTTCTGCACGTTGTGAGTCTTGCAAAGGGGTTTTGAGAAGTGCAGGAACTCCTAGTGACATAATTATGTATTGAAAGTCTATTTAGCAATAGACTATTCACAGGTAAGTGTGCGATCATATATGTGTGACAGGTATGTGAGAATGTTACATGAGAACTCCCTAGGTGCATAACATTTCTACTTATATTTACAGTATCATTTACCGCACAGTACTATTACGCACATACCACAAGGACACTCTCCAGGATGGAAGAGACATATACCAGACTCCAAGAAAATGGTAGCTGACCTCGGAAACACGCAAGTCTCTCTGTTTATTAATTTGTCCCAAACCCCCTACCCTTCTGGGGTGGAGTTTGATTTAAGGTTTCAGTTCCTTGATCAGGCGCCACCCCGGGAGAGTGAGGAGGCCCAGCGGACAAGACTCAGGTGAGTGGCATGACACTCTCTTTGCCTCTGTGTGCCAATTCTGTGATTGCTCTCCGCTGTTTTCCTTCACTTTTTGGCACTTTATGCCAATTCTCCCATTCTTTTCTCACTCTCTGTGTGACTTTACTTTGCCGTTTCTCTCACTGCTTTGCCTCTATGTGTAATTTATCTCAGTCTTTTCTCACCCTCTGTGATGTGTTGTGCCATTTCTCTTGCTCTTTTTGCCTGTTGTTCCATTTCTGTGACTTTTCTGTACTGTTTCTCTTGCTCTTTTTGTCTCCTTGTGTCATTTTTCTCACTCTTTTCTTGCTCTCTCTATGACTTCTCTGTGCCATTTATCTTGCTCTTTTTTTTTAAACAGACTGTATTGGGGTTTTATTAAGCATAGTACAATTACCTATTTTCAAGAATTGTCATGTACATTCCAACTTGCATTTTCATCATCCCCTTTCTGTTACAATTTTGGTTCAACACCCTCGCTCCCATAGCCCCCAATTGAGTCGCTTCATTGCAGCCTGTCAGGTCTAGCGGTGTGTGGTTATGCATTCAAGTGCACCTGTTGTTCCTGTAGAGGTCAAGGTGTAGCTAAAGGGGTCAGGTGTTGTCTGTCTTTTCTTAATCTCACTGGCCCACTCCATTCCCTTCTCTTTCAGGCGATGAAGAGCGCAAGAGGTTTGTCACTGCCTCATCCAAGTCCAGTGCCCGTATATCATCTACTAACCTCCCCCAGGCCCTTGCTTTATCCAGTGTACCTATACCCCGTCCCGCTTCTCTCAGCAAGATTCTGCATTCGGTGCCTGCCCACTTTTCTAGTTCCCTCTTCCAAGCCCCTACTCTTGGCCCCCTTGCCGACTTCCAGTTCTTAGTGTTTTCCTGCTTGGCTAGTATATATGCAATGTCCTGGAACTTCCCTGTGACCTTCGTTTTGGCCGTGTGTGGGAACCACTTAATAAACAATGGCCTGGTGTGTGTGATATCTCTTTGTCTATGATAGTTTCTACTGTACATAGCACCTCTTCCCAGAATGCACGGAGACTGGGACAGTCCCAGAACATGTGAAGCATATCTGCCTCTCTTTGCCCACATCTAGGTTAAGCCGCCTCTTCCGCTCAGAAGTATTGTCTGATTTGCGCAGGCGTGAGATACGCTCTGTGTAAGACATATTAGTTTATCAGCTTGAGCCGTGCATTTCTCGATATCTTAAGGGGTCCTCTCCACAATGGTCCCCCAACTCTACTCCAGAATCGGTATCCCAAGTCCTATTCCCACTGAAGTCATATTCGCTCCATGGGTCTCTGTATGTTACTTCTGATCACCCTGTAGATACAGGAGACCGTTTTAATTCTACCTGCTGATGGGGCCACATATCTACAGCAGTCCAGCGGCCGCGGCTACGTGGATCCAGTGCCCCAGTGCTTCGTTAACGCCATGGTAAGGGCCCTGTGAGGCAAAAAATGGCCCCGGGGAAGGTCAAATTCCGCACAGAAATCCTCAAAAGGAAGCATCTGGGAATCTCGGAACAGGTCCCTCACCACTGTCGCCCCAGCCTCCCTCCAGTCATCTATTCCCATCAGTTACCCCATGTGGTAGGTACCTTAACAGCTCCAGGGGTATGTCAGGGGAGTAGGGGACTCTACACTGGGCGCACTGCAGCCGTCCAGTCCAGCACCGGGTCACTATTTTAGTCTCTTCGGTATCCTTGTGTGGTCGTTGTTTCAGTCGCAGTAGTATTTTCGCTAAGTCTGGGGCCTCTGGGGCGAATGGGCATTGTGTCCCACTCGGGTTCCTACTGGCTGCCAACCATCTCACAAACTATTGGAGCTGTGCCGCAAGGAAATATGCTTCAAGGTCAGGGACCACTAGCCCTTCCGTCGCCGTGGAGAGCTGCATCGCGGTTAAGGCTACGTGCCTATGGCCCGATCCCCATATGAATGTTATAAACTGTGAGTTCAGGTCTCGAAATGTCACACTCGGAACCCATATCGGTTGAGCCCCGAAGAGGTATAGCAGGTGCAGGAGTACCACCATTTTCAGAAGGGCCACCCTACCCACCACAGACAGCGGCAGGGAGCCCCAGAACTCCATGGAGGAACGGAAGTACCGTATCCCCCGCCACGTTGCCCTTCACTAGGTCCGCAGCTCTGTGATTGATGTTCACCCCCAAGTACTCCAAACAGGTAGGCTCCCACTGGAGGCATCCCAGCCCGTCCAGGGGGGCCTATCAAGTGACAAGGGGAACAGTCTCGATTTCTGCCAGTTCATTCTCAATCCTGAGTGGTGGCTAAACCCTTCTAGCATATTCCTAGCACCTCTCAGGTCCTCCTCTGTAGCTAAGAAAAAAGCAGTAGGTCATCCGCATATAGAGCAATGTGATGTGCAGAGAAGAATGAATAGTCCCTGGCTAAGGGATGTAAAGTCCTCCAGGAATCCACCAGCCCCCATTGTCACTGTTGGTCTCTAAACGCCTGTGTGGTGCGTGTTGTCTGAGAGTCTCGCAGTGGCGGGTGGGATCTGTTGAGGGTGACATCTGCTACACTATTAAAGTCTCCGCCCATGATCACTGCGGAAGTCAGGTATGGGGCCAGATTTCGAGTTAGTTAAGCCAGGAAATGTATCTGGTCGACATTGGGGGCAAATATATTCACTATGCTCAGTGTTCGACCCTCCAGTCTCCCTCGCACCACTATGTATCTGCCTTCAGGGTCAATTAAAGTGTCTATCAGCTGGAAAGACACTCCTGCTCGCATCCAAATCAGTACCCCCCTAGCATAGGCTGAGTATATAGTGTAATATGCCTGACCTCGCCAGCGTCTCTGCAGTGCTTGCCCTTCCTTTGCTGTGAGGTGTGCTTCCTGGAGGAGCGCTATTTGCACTCCCCTTCTATTAAGATAGGAGAACACCTTGTATCGCTTGGCCATAGTGTGCACACCCCTTATGTTCCAAGTTAAACATTTATACTTTATAGTGCCTGCCATACGTCAGCCGTCCTCGCTGCACCCGCCCCTCTGCACACCTCAAGCTCTCTCTTCTAGACTGCTGCACAGTCCCCTGCCTGTTGATAGATATATGTGAAGCGACTCGTATTTTCCCAACATGTAAACTAAGAAAACAGCAACCTCCCCAGCGCCCCTTCCCCAGGACAAGTAGGTGGTCTTCCCCCATTCAAACTAATAGTCAATGTCCGTGAAAAGTTCACTCACGGGGTGTGCAATCGGAGTAAGTGACCCTTCAGGTGTATCCCGCCAGCCCACCGTTTGGCTCAGCTACAGCATCTAATGCTGCTTTTCGTTTCCCCTCCATATCTCGTCACTGCATTTTTGCCGTAGTATTATGTTCGTGCCTCACCCCCACACACCTACCTGTTACATTAGATGATCTCATCAGCTGCTCACGGTGTCATTTTTGGCAGGTCATTGCTTAGAGTCTCAGAGACACTCGAGCCCAGCTCCGAGCCCGAGTCCAATCCAGACCCACTGGCTTCTAGAGTGGTGTGGTCCGGCTCTTTTGCGCTGATCAGAACCCCTACTTGCACTGCAATTTGCTGTTACATCTGTACTTCCGCCTGTATTGGGGCTAAGTTGTCTCGCTATTCTGCTGCGGGATCGCCTGCTTCGTCCTCTGCGTCTTCTCTGTTCCCTAGGCGGGATCACTTCCCGATGGTGTTCTAGCCAACTCCATGCCTCTTGCGTTGAGCCAAAAAACTCTGTTCCTTCTGGCATGGACACCCGCAATTTGGCCGGGTATAACATTGCGTACTTGTATTCAAGCTGTCTAAGCTTCAGTTTGACACTCTGAAAGAAGCTACTCTGCTGCTGCACTTCCCTAGAGAAGTCTGGGAATATTCGCACTGCCACATTGTTCACTTTTATATCTACTTGCCATCGGGCTTGCGCCAGTATGTGGTCTCTGTCCCGATAATGCAGGAGCCTTGCTATCACAGGTCCCGGAGGGGCTCCAGGGATAGATGGTCTCCCTGGGACTTGGTGGGCCCTCTCAAGGGGCTAGAATGATGAAAGACCCTCCAGTGCCACTGCTGTACTTAGCCAGTTCTCAAGGTAGTCCATCATGCTTGTGCCTTCCACTTTTTCCGGTAGGCCTTTCACCCTGATATTTCTTCATGTGCGATTTTCAGCATCTTCAGCACGGAGCTCTAGCACTCATACTTTTGATTCCAGTGCGGTGAGTTGGTTCTTCATTTCTGCTAGTGCAGGGGCAGACTCAGAGATCTGGCATTCATTTGTTATGACTCTCTCCACCAGGCATCTATGGTCGTCCCTCATGATGCCCAAATCTGCCCCTATCGAATCAATTTTAGCCTCCAGCCGCTCGCTAGAGATGGTTATGGCCTGCAGAATATCTTGCAATGTCAGATTCTTGGGGGAGTCCGCTGGAGAGGTAGGGCTCTCGCTCTCCTCAGGTGGGTTTTCGGCCTGCGCTTCATCCCAATCTCATCTCTTAGTCTGCTTCCTCATTGTTATTCTTATTTCCCATGCCTTTTCTGCACAGCTTCTGAATCTTGATATCCTTGGCTGCAGATAGCTCTCTCGTTCTGCTTCAGTAGTCTCTTGCAGATGAGTCAACGTCTCCTGTATTGCACAGAAGGACGCATGCATGAGGTTGTAGCTCGGCCTCACTATTGTGGCCCCGGTATCCCCAATGTGGCCGTCCACTGTCTCAGCCGCTGCCTGGCGCACTGAGGGGGGCCTGCATTGCTGTGCCACTATACCGAAGTCCCTCCAACTGCCCCGTCAGCAGTCAGACTCCTTTTCCTCTTGCCTCTGATTATGTAGGGCTGCAGCTGTGTGCATTTCCTGTTAGGCCCAGCTCCGCTCCCTCTCCTGACCCAGCAGGGGATCCGAACCCTCCTCGGCCCCTCGTTATGCAACCATTGCTGTCCTGACTCCACTTCGTGCCCAGGTCTCTCCAGGCCTCCAGCACCGCAGGGAGCTACGCCTGCGGGCCCTTCGTCTTTCTGCCTACAGGCTGTACTCCTTCGGGTCTATTATGCCTCAAGGATCTTCTTTTAATAGTCGGCTGTCCACCGTGTGGGCCGCTCTCTCTTCCCCTGTCAGGTATTCCCACGTTCCAGGTTCGTGGGTGGGTCCTCTTCTGTGATTATGGTCTCTGTCACCGCCATCTTCCGTGGGTACTCTCCAGTACTCTTCCGGTCCAGATCAGGCGCCGCACTTAGTCTCCACTCACATATCTGCTTGTCCGCTCTTCGCCGACTCCAATTCCAGCTCCAGGGACCACCCCTGTTTGGTTAGTCCTGTGGTCCCACAAGGTTCGTTCACATTTATATACCTGCCCAATATGCTTTCCTCATCTCAGATCTTGTGGGGGGTGTAAGGACCATCCGCAACACCAGGGTATGTCTGACATGATAGTCGGGGAAGCGCAAAGCACCCGCTTTTCCTCCGGTCACCCGCATCGGTGAATCAGTCAGCCTGCCTATCCCTCCCCAGACAAGGTTCACATACCGGTTCGCGACAGGTCTGTGTCTATTCTGCGACCCTCACTTCAATCACCGTACCTCAGCACGGGGATTCTCTCAGTCCTCTCAGGTCTCGGTAGTCGGCAGCTCGGGTCTCCTTACTGCTGTGTCGCTGCCTCCCTCACTGGTCCACTACACAGTGCGGCTCTTGGCTCCGAGGCGCGCCGCCATTTTGGGAGACCAGCGGCCCTGGTTGTCCAGTCTTTTCCGGGGTCTATCTGCCTGTGGGTTCACTCCTGAGGCATCGTGGTGAGCCCCTCGAGCGCCGGGACTTCGGGGGTCACTCTCCCTTTAATGGATTGCATTGTGTAAGGGGTCAGGATGGTACCGAACGGCAGCCGGCTGGTTGGAGCTCACGAGCACTGCTGCTCACTCCATCGGCGCCAGGCCACACCCCCTTTTCTCTTGCTCTTTTTACCATTTTTGTGACTTTTCTGAGCCGTGGTTCTCACTCTTTTTGCCTCTTTGTGACATTTCTCCTACTCTTTTTTTTAAACTTTTTGTGCTTTTCTGTGCAATTTCTCTCGCTCTGTAGCTTCTTTTTTGCCTCTTAGTGCCATTTCTCTCACACTTTTCTCAATCTATGTGACTTTTCTGTGCCATTTTTCACGCACCTTTGGCTCTTTATGCCATTTCTCTCACTTCTTTCTCACTCTCTGTGTGACTTTCCTGTACCGTTTCTCCCACTTTTTTTGCCTCTTTGTGCAATTTCACTCACTCTTTTTTCACTCTGTCAGTGACTTTTCTGTAGTTTCTCTCACTATTTTTGCCTTATGTGCCATTCCTTGTGCTTCTTCTATGCACCGATTTCCTCCTTCCTCCCTTCACTCCTCACCTGCTGCTTTGTGCGTCTCAAGTTCATGGCTGCAGCACTCCTCCACAGCCCAACCAGTCCCCCCCTGCACAACTACCCTTCCCAGCACCTACTTAATGGCAGCCACAGCACAGATGTGCAGTGGGGGTGCTGCAAGTACCAAAGAGAAGGTCTGCCTGTTCCCGACCATGCCTGGACTGCACTCAGCACCAGAAACCCTGGTCCCCCCTGAATCAACACTGCCCTTCTGCTCACATTTGTGCATTAATCCTGCATGTCTCACCACCATCTGCTGACGCATCACACAACATGGAATGAGCTTTCACCTGCTCCCTCAGCTACTTCACCTGCACCACTGCACCCACACACCAATCAAGAGCATACCCACAACACCCAACACACACTCAAACACCTACCAACAAACACAGCTGCACACGTCAAACACCAATAGTATGCATGCTCCTCAACACCCGCTCACTCAGCAAGCATGCCACAGAGATCTGGGACCTGCTGGAAGATGCCTCTCTGGAACTCCTCTTTCTCACAGAAACATGGCTGACCACATCTTCAGTGCCAGACATTGCTACCATCATACCTGCCAGATACAAAATCTCCAGGCAAGACCACCAAAAATGGCTGGAGGAGGTATGTTTATCAGATCCTGCAAATGGTAAGTAGTCAGAATATCGAGTATTTATTATTGTTTTGACATAATATTGAGTTAAAAATATCATTAGTATAAAATATCGATGTAAAAAATATCTATGTATATAATATCGATTTTGTGTGTTGTAAAAATATCATTGTAAATAATATCGATTGTTAAAATATCGTCAGTAAAATATATAGTTTTACTATTTTTTTTATTTTGTAAAATGTTTGTAAATGATATAATAATTGTTAAATAAATTTTAAAAAGATTGTATAATAATTTTTAGGAGCGGGATGTTGGGTTTATAGGGGATAAGGGTGGGGAGTGTTTTAAAAAATTGGGGAAAAATGTAACATTTATTTAAAAATTTAAATTGAATGTATAATATTTTTTTAGGGGCGGGATGTTGGGTTAATAGGGGATAAGGGTGGGGAGTGTTTTAAATATGTTTTTTAGAAATTTAAAAAATATTCTAAAATTGAAATTTTATTTCATAATTTTTTTATGAGCGGGATTTTGTATTAATAGGGGATAAGGGTGGGTATGTTTTTGTTACAACATTTTCAAAATTTATAAAAAAATTGAAAATTTAAAAAAAATTATATAAATAAATGTATTAGTGTAATATGGCGTTTATTGTGTTTAAAGGTGGTGAAAGTTTTTAAAATTTATTGATCATAATTTAAAAAAATGTATAATTTATTTTTTAATTTAATGATGGGAGTACTGGGATGTTGTGTTTATAGTGGTTGAAGTTGAGTATGTTTTAAGTTCATTAAAATTTAATTTTGTTACATTTAAATTTTATATTCATTTAAAAAC
Organism: Calotriton arnoldi; assembly: GCA_963921515.1. Classification (NCBI taxonomy): domain Eukaryota; kingdom Metazoa; phylum Chordata; class Amphibia; order Caudata; family Salamandridae; genus Calotriton; species Calotriton arnoldi. Next base: position 174,982 of record CAWUFW010017487.1, on the reverse strand, counting down.
ATTTAATTTATTAATGAGAGTAATTATTTTGTATCTAATTGGTTATAATTTTGTATTTGGTAAAAATTATAACAATTTGTTTTTTAAATTGGATACTAATATTTATATGTCTTATATATTTTAACAAATATGTTTAATTTTTTCTTTTTTACTATGCAATGTATATTTAATTATAGTAAAATACATATGTTTAGTGTGTAGTATCTTACAAGAGTTAATATAATTGCTATTAGGAATAGTAATTTATATATGTTTTGTGTCCAGCACCTTCCTTGATTTAATGTAATTTGGAGTGGGAATAGTACATTATATATGGTTAGTGTCCAGCACCTTCCCTGATTTAATGTAGTTTGTAGTGGTAATAGTAAATTATATATGGTTAGTGTCCAGCGCCTTCCCTGATTTAATGTAGTTTGGAGTGGGAATAGTAAATTATATATGTTTAGTGTTCAGCACCTTCCCTGATTTAATGTAGTTTGGAGTGGGAATAGTAAATTATATATGGTTAGTGTCCAGCACCTTCCCTGATTTAAAGTAATTTGGAGTTGGAATAGTAAATTATATATGGTTAGTGTCCAACACCTTCCATGAGTTATTATAAATTGGAGTGGGAATAATAAATTATATATGTTTAGTGTCCAGCACCTTCCCTGAGTTATTATAAATTGGAGTGGGAATAGTAAATTATATATGTTTAATGTCCAGCACCTTCCCTGATTTAATGTAGTTTGGAGTGGGAATAGTAAATTATATATGGTTAGTGTCCAGCTCCTTCCCTGATTTAATGTAGTTTGGAGTGGGAATAGTAAATTATATATGGTTTGTGTCCAGCACCATCCCTGATTTAATGTAGTTTGGAGTTGGAATAGTAAATTATATATGGTTAGTGTCCAACGCCTTCCCTGAGTTAATATAAATTGGAGTGGGAATAGTAAATTATATATGTTTAGGGGCCGATTCCGATTCGGGCCGGAAATCCCTCCGACCGAGTCGGATTCGGAGAGATATCCGACCGAACCGGACTCTAGCAGTCCGACCGAACGAGCATGATGTGGACGCATGCTATCGGACTCGATTCGGTTGGACTCCCATTGAAGTCAATGGGAGCCGGTCGTACGACGCATACACGGGCTCCCATTGACTCAATGGGTGCGTCGCGAACAAGGGCGCCCCCTACAGCGGGTACGCTTCGGTGTGACTCGCGCCGTACATGCATGTGTAGGTGTGTGCGACTCGCGCGGATACGCGTACAGGGTGGTCCGTCAATCAATCAATCAATCAATCAATCATGTCACTTATAAAGAGCACTACATACCCGCGAGGGTCTCAAGGTGCTGGGGAAGAGGGGGGTGGTGCTGCTACTGATCGAAGAGCCAGGTCTTGAGGAGTCTTCTGAAGGCCAGTAGGTCTTGGGTCTGTCGGAGGTTGGTGGGGAGGGTGTTCCAGGTCTTGGCGGCGAGGTGGGAGAAGGATCTGCCGCCGGCGGTCGTTTTCCGGATGCGGGGGACTGTGGCGAGGGCGAGGCTGGTCGAGCGGAGCTGGTGGGTGGGGGTGTAGAAGCTGAGTCGTCTGTTGAGGTAGGCTGGTCCGGAGTTGTGGAGTGCTTTGTGTGCGTGGGTGAGGAGCTTGAAGGTTATCCTCTTGTTGACAGGGAGCCAGTGCAGGTCTCTCAGGTGGGGTGTGATGTGGCTGCGTCGGGGATGTCGAGGATAAGACGTGCAGAGGCGTTCTGGATGCGTTGCAGCCGTCTCAGGAGCTTAGCCGTCATTCCTGCGTAGAGGGCGTTTCCGTAGTCCAGCCTGCTGGTGACGAGGGCCTGGGTGACTGTTTTTCTTGTTTCGGTGGGGATCCACTTGAAGATCCTGCGGAGCATTCGGAGGATGTTGAAGCAGGATGAGGAAACGGCGTTGACCTGCTTAGTCATGGAGAGGGTGGGGTCGAGGATGACCCCTAGGTTGCGTACGTGGTCGGTGGGTGGCGGGGCTGTTCCCAGTGATGTTGGCCACCAGGAGTCGTCCCAGGCTGAAGGGTTGGAACCAAGGATGAGGACCTCCGTCTTGTCCGAGTTCAGCTTCAGGCGGCTGGTCCTCATCCATTCGGCGACGGCCTTCATTCCTTCATGGAGGTGGGCTTTGGCGGTGTGAGGGTCTTTGGTGAGGGAGAGGATCAGCTGGGTGTCGTCGGCGTAGGAGATGATGTTGAGGTTGTGCTGTCGGACGACGTGGGCGAGGGGTGCCATGTAGATGTTGAACAGCGTTGGGCTGAGGGAGGAGCCTTGGGGTACGCCGCAGATGATCTTGGTGGCCTTGGATCGGAAGGGGCGAGGCGGACGCTTTGTGTTCTGCCGGAAAGGAAGGATGTGGTCCAGTCCAGGGCCTTCTCTTGGATCCCGGCGTCGTGAAGGCGTGTTCGTAGTGTGTGGTGGCAGACCGTGTCGAAGGCGGCTGATAGGTCCAGGAGGATGAGGGCTGCTGTTTCTCCGTTGTCTAGCAGGGTCCTGATGTCATCGGTGGCGGCGATGAGGGCGGTTTCGGTGCTGTAGTTGCTGCGGAAGCCGGACTGGGAAGGGTCCAGGATGTTGTTCTCCTCGAGGTAGCGGGTCCGACTGCTCTGTCGAGCCGGACGGCGCGAGTCGGTCGGACTGTTCGAGGCGCGCATCGTACTTGCCTGGTCGGGGAACGTCTCCATTGCGTGGTGCGAGTCGAGTCCGTACGAGTCGGTCGGAGCGGTTCGGAGCCGGGAACGAGTCGGTCGCATCGTACTTGCTCGCGCGGACGGGTGTTCGAATTGGTCGGAAACAGGGCGTCCGAATCGGATCCGGTAAAGCCGAATCAGATTCGGTGCCCTACCGGCCGAGATTGGAATCGGCCCCATAGTGTCCAGCACCTTCCCTGAGTTATTATAAATTGGAGTGGGAATAGTAAATTATATATGTTTAGTATCCAGCACCTTCCCTGATTTAATGTAGTTTAGAGTGGGAATAGTAAATTATATATGTTTAGTGTTCAGCACCTTCCCTGATTTAATGTAGTTTGGAGAGGGAATAGCAAATTATATATGGTTAGTGTCCAGCACCTTCCCTGATTTAATGTAGTTTGGAGTGGGAATAGTAAATTATATATGGTTAGTGTCCAGCGCCTTACCTGATTTAATGTCGTTTGGTGTGGGAATAGTAAATTATATATGTTTAGTGTCCAGCACCTTTCCTCATTTAGGGGATGATTATGATGGCGTAACAATCGCCACCGCCGTGCCGGCAGTGGCGACCGTCACGCCATCGTAACCACAGTTACCCACCACCAAATTACAATGGCGGTGGGTAACGCGGCGGATGGAAAGTCCGTCCGCCGCTTTTCCGACGGTCGGCAATCGTCACGATTGCCGGGCGGGCGGAATTGGGCCTGAATATGGTGGCGGTGCCTAGCAGGCACCGCCATCCATAATAGGATGGGAGGTAAACTGAGCCTTTCCATGGCGGCAATGCCGCCATGGAAAAGCTGGCGGGAATTGCTTTGGGGGCCCGTTGCAGGCCCCCGGGGGTGAGGGGTGGGGGTCTGCACTTGGGGGGTACCTATGGTACCCCCCTGCATTGCCATGCACAAGGTGGCAGGCACTGCGAGGTGCCTGCCACGTTGTGCATGGCAATGCACGACATGCCTCTTTGGCATTGCGGCGGGTGCTGCTTACAGCAGCACCCGCCGCAATGTAATAGATGCGGAATGCGACCGCCAGGGTGGCGGTCGCATCCTAATTTGCAGTGCGGGATCGCCGCACCGCTGGTGTCCTGTCCCAGCACCGCTAGGGTGGCGGGCAAACTGAAGTCCGCCCGCCACCCTAATGGGGCCCTTAATGTAGTTTGGAGTGGGAATAGTAAATTATATATGGTTAGTGTCCAGCACCTTCCCTGATTTAATGTAGTTTGGAGTTGGAATAGTAAATTATATATGGTTAGTGTCCAACGCCTTCCCTGAGTTATTATAAATTGGAGTGGGAATAGTAAATTATATATGTTTAGTGTCCAGCACCTTCCCTGAGTTATTATAAATTGGAGTGAGAATAGTAAATTATATATTTTTAGTGTCCAGCACCTTCCCGGATTTAATGTAATTTGGAGTGGGAATAGTAAATTATATATGGTTAGTGTCCAGCACCTTCCCTGATTTAATGTAGTTTGGAGTGGGAATAGTAAATTATATATGGTTAGTGTTCAGTGCCTTCCCTAATTTAATGTAGTTTGGAGTGGGAATAGTAAATTATATATGTTTAGTGTACAGCACCTTTCCTTATTTAATGTAGTTTGGAGTGGGAATAGTAAATTTTATATGTTTAGTGTCCAGCACCTTCCCTGATTTAATGTAGTTTGGAGTGGGAATAGTAAAATATATATAGTTAGTGTCCAGCGTCTTCCCTGACTTAATATAAATTGAAGTGGGAGTAGTAAATTATAATGTTTGCTATTTAGCACCTTCCCTGAGTTAATGTAGTTTATAGTGGAAATAGTGAAGAAATAAAAATATATTATGGTGTAAGGATAAAGATATAGTTATAAATGTTTGAACAAATACAATAGTTTTTAAAGTACATTGATACAATATAAATATTATATTATAGATACAATATTTCATAACGTAAAAAAAACACAGAAACATCTTTATATTTTATTTATATTTTTATTTATAATGAAACATTGATAATAAAAAATTAGAAAAAGCATTTTATTTTTAAGTATATTTAATTTCTATTGTTCTAACCAGGAAAAAAATACATTTTGTTAATTGTTTACATATTACATATTTGGTAGATATTTATATATTTAAATATGACATTTTTGAAAAACTAGTATTACAAATTGTTGTTTTATTACATTATTCAGTTGTATATTTTTGGAAAAACAAATAAGTAGTTATTAATCACTTTTTGTACAATATTTAAAACATATAGGGGCCTATTAGGATGGCGGGCAGACCTGAGTCCGCCCACCATCCTCGCAGTGTTGGGACCGGCCGCCAGACGTGCGCCGGTCCCGCACCGCTAATAAGGATGCGGCCGCCACCCTGGCGGTCGCATTATGCATTTATGACATTGCGGTGGGTGCTGCTTACAGCAGCACCAGCCGCAATGCCAAAGTGCCATGGTGTGCATTTGCATGCACAACGTGGCAGGCACCGCGCGGTGCCTGCCACCTTGTGCATGCAAATGGAGGGGGGTACCATAGGTACCCCCCAAGTGCAGCCCCCCACCCCCCTTGGGGCTTGCAACGGGCCCCCAAAGCACATCCCCGCCAGCCTTTCCATGGCGGCATCGCCGCCACGGAAAGGCCAGTTTACCCACACATCCTAAGATGGATGGTGGTGCCTGGTAGGCACCGCCACCATATTGAGGCCCAATTCCGGACGGCCGGCAATCGGAACGATTGCCGACCTGCGTAAAAGCGGCGGACGCACTTTGCGTCCGCCGCGCTACCCCCGCCATAATAATATGGCGGGGGGGTAAATCAGGTTGTGATGGCGGGTGGATCGCCATCGCCGGCCCGGCGGTGGCGATCCGCCCGCCATCATAATCACCCCCATAATGTTTTGGGTAACAGTAGATACATTAATTTTTTATACTATACATATTTTTTACATTCATACATATTGTGAATATTATTAATAATATATGTACTTTACCCAAAAAATTGAAAACATATTTATAATTGTTTATATTTTTTTAACATATCGTGTTTTATTTTTGGTAATATTATTTATATTCTTTATATAAATAATATTAATTAGTACATAAGTTATTTTGTAAACACAAACATTTTTTATAACATTATTTCATTTTTTCATATTAGTAAAACATATTAACATTTTTAAATATACATTGCACATTACATGTATATTTTTTATTATAATAATAAATATTAATTTTCAATTAATATTTATTATTATAATTTTACATTACAAATAATATGTCAATTCTTTTTATAATTGAGTAATATTTTGTAGTATTTTTGAAACATTTCTAGTAAGGCATTTGTAATATATAACACTTGTAATAATGAAAATGAAATTTTTTTATTAGTTAAGGCAGCCATTTTTAAACTAAAGTTGTATTTTGTAGGCTATCGGTTTTGTTTTAGGTCATTTGTGAGGCGAGAAGCTCGCGGTTGGAAGCTGCGTCGCATTGGTTAAGGTAAGTTTAATTTTCTTTAATTAAACTTTAATATAAGTGTAATTTGAAGGTAGTGTACTACTATATAGTGTACGTAGTGTTAGGTTTTGTAATTTTAGGTGAGTTGTATGTTTAAATTAGAAGTGTGCGAAATGCGGTTGGTGTGTTAAACGGTCTGAGTTTGATAGATATGTGTAATTATGTTTGAAGTCTGTTGTTAGTACTGTATTTATTTGTAATATTATATAGTGTATATGCGTTTTTGTGCGGGAGGGATTGTTTTATTTCCTAATAGGTTTTTGTCGATTGGAAGTTATCGTGGGGAGAAGAATGTGTGTTTTTCTTTTAAGGAATTGTGTATTAGTTGTAGTAAACTAATGATTATTTTACACTTCCTTGATTTTTCGAGTTTTCTGAGAGCGTTTCTTTTTTTAAATCTTTTTTTGGGGGTTTTTATGGTTTATCTTTGATGGACCTATTGCTGATGGATTACTTTTTATACATTTGAATTTTTCCATTTTTTTGGAGTTTATTTTTTTAAATATTGATTTTTTTAAACAACTGTGGATTTTATTATGGAACTTTGGATTACTCTTCTTCAGCAACGAAAACGGTAAGTAAGTTTAAATTATTTATAGTGGGAGGGAAATGTTTATAATGTAATTGTTATAGTTATTTGTATTATATAAAATATAATTATTATGTCAACTTATTTTTAGAATCTTAATTAAAATAATTGACAAAATAATTATATTTTTGGAGTTGAAAAAAATAAATAATTTGACTGTTTTTAGATTAATTTTTTTTGTGGTTTGGAGGTACATTTATTTAAAGTAGACTTTTAGTTATTGTTTCTAGATACTCTAATCCTTTAGTTGTTTGGTAGAGTCTTACTTTGAATTGTAAGTACTAAACATTTGTTTAGTTTATTGGTTAGTTTTGGGCCTAGTTGAGTTATAGACTGTTCCATTCTAAGTTGTTGGTAGCTTTGTTCTTTTTGGATAGATTGCAATAGTTTGTGTAGAGTTGGTGTAGTTCTGCCTGTTGTGGCTTGGAAGGCGTTATGCCATCCTTCCACAGCATTGTTAGTTTTGGCTTCTTTATTAGGGTACTGTTATATACATTCCACCATGGAATGTGATATTTAGGCTGTCTTCTGTGTCCAGATCTGTGTAGCCTTCCCACCCAGGTATCCTCAAAGTAGTCAAGTAGGGGACGTTGGGGCATATTAGCAAGAACGGCGTTAAAATTATCGCTGCTTTTGCGGCAGGAAACTGCCGTTAAAGTGGCGATAATGGGCTTGATAATATGCCCTTGAGAATTCCAATAGAAGGCCAGGATCGCAGCAGAACATGGGCTTCTATTGGTATTCTCAAGGGCATATTATCAAGCCCATTATCGCCGCTTTAGCGGCAGTTTCCTGCCGCTAAAGCGGTGATAATTTTAATGCCGTTCTTGCTAATATGCCCCTTAATTTTTTGCTCATTTTGTTAGTAGTAGTAAATTGTAGTGCTCAGCTACGTCAGTAATAGGTACATATGCTAGTGCTATTAATTGTTTTATTTGATATACAAAGCTGCTATTTGTTTCATATTCTACACTTAGGGGTCGATTATGATGGCGGACGGACGTGGTGGTGACCGGGGCCGTCCGCAATACATGCAGCGGTTCCGCACACCAAATTAGGAGGCGACCACCATTGCAGCGGGTGCTGCTCACAGCAGCACCCGCCGTGATGTTAAAAGAGCATGTTGTGCATTTCAGTGCACTAGGTGGCAGGCACCACACGGTGCCAGCCACTTAGTGCACTGAAATGTAGGGGGGTACCATGGGTACCCCCCAGTGCACATATACCTCCCCCCAACACATTGGGGGCCCACAATGGGCCCCCGAAAAGAATCTCCGCCAGCCTTTTCATGATGGTTTCGCCATCATGGAAAGGCTGGATCACAGTCTGCATCATAATATGGTGGACGGTGCCTGCTAGGCACCGCCACCATTTTATGAATGCAGACAGCTCTGCCAGGCAATCGGTCCGATTGCCTGTGGCAGTTCCGTGGCGGACGGTCTTTGCGTCCGCCACGGTCGCAGTGTGGATCCGCCCACCATCCTAATCAGACGGGCGGTCAATCCACATTTGATGGCAGATGGATCGCCACTGCACGGCTGGCGGTGGCCATCCGTCCGCCATCATAATGACCCCCTTAATGTAGATTTTTGGAGGTGCCTCCAAATGCATTGGTTAAAGTGATAGTAGCAACCTTGAATTGCTGTGTGAGGGTAGTTTTTTTAGTATTGCTTGTATCATTGACTGCTCAAAGTCTACTATTATTTTTGGGGAAAATAATTGTTAGTTTCTTGCTTTACTTTGCTTAAAAGTTCAACATATGTTGCTGTTTGCTTGTTTGGCAGTAGAGCATATATGAAGGGGATGTTTGTATGTTGAAATAGTCCATGTATTGTATATAACTGGTAAAATGGTTTGGGGCATATTTTAAAAGTCCCATCCATCATTCATGTCTCACAGTTTTGTAATTTTAGTAAATTTGTGGGAGTTCCAATCATTATTATTCTTTTGTCAGCTGATTTATTGTCATACAGAAGAAATTGTTCTTCAGTATGTGTAACTGTGAGTTCAGGTGGTATTTCTACTTCAGCAAAAGTTTTGGGGATAGGTGTGGTGGTAGCAGTAGCTTTTTTAGTTCTAGCTATAGTTCTTTTTAATGAGGATATTGAGGGCATTTGGCCAGTTGCATGCTCTGGAACTCTGGGAAGCATTTGTTGATTTCTGTTGTGGGCTTTTGAGATGCAGTACTAATTTCTTTTATATTTTCAATAGCATCTCTAACTTCAATTTCGGCTACGTTAGGGGGGTGGTTATGCTCTCTAACATATAATACAGTTGTTTCCTTTGTAGCAGCCCTTCCATAACATTAGTTAGAATAATATTTGCTACATTTCCAGTTGACTTTGTCCTCTGTTTGCTTTTCTTGGGTGTACACATACCCCATATACCATAATAATAATTTGCCATTTTGGGAAGTAGTGAATTGGGCCCTTTCAGTCATGGTGGTGCTTCAAATGCTAAAAGAAATGTATATAAAAATTAATAAAATAATTCCTGTTATGTTTTATTTTCTGAAAATGAACATTGTCAATTTTATACTTACTATGTTGAATTCGAAGACTTTTTAAAATCTTGACTGTTTTTCTCTGCTGTTTGGTTTTGGTTTTTCTGTAGAGATTCCTGTTGAAAAAAGAGTAATATTAATTAATGTGTTTAATTGCGTTTTTAGCTGGAGGGGGAATTGTGGTTAGGTAGTTCTACTCTTTGGTATTTAAAAAAATTGTTTCAGTTAATCTCAGAGTAATACTTGCCTTATTTGCAAATTGACTTTTCACACTGTTCTGCTGTTCCTTGAGTTTGTTCAGAATGATCTGTAGAGGAGATATAATTTAAAAAATACATATTAATTATTTTGTTGATACAAAAAAAATTTGAGACCATTTTTAGTAGCAGTTGTTTTAAAATGCTATTTTACTTACTTTGTGGAGATGTAATCAGAGTTTTCTGTAATGCAGTTCAGTGTTGTGTCAGCAATCCGGCAGAGTTTCTCCTTATTGTTTCTTTGTTGGTTGCAATGTAAAATAATGTTGAATTTGCGTGTGTTTATATAGTGTGTTATTAATTACTTTTTCTATCTTATTGGGTTATTTTAATTGTATGTGTATTTCATTGGTTGTTACTCTTTGTTTTTATTAAATTGTCAGTTGTTTTCTATATATGGAAAACGCTAATTAAGTTTCAGTTACTTTTTAAAATAAAAAAAAATGGTGTACTACATTATTTGATATTTATAACTTTTTAAATGTTGAAGAGTTACATTTTATTTCTGATATTATGGGGTCCATTAGGATGTCGGGCGGTGGCACCACCGCGGTGCTGGCGGTGTGGAAAAATGCATTTTTCTACCCGCGAACAGCGGTACTCACGTCCGCCATATTAGTATGGCCAAACATAGACCATTTCCCGTTCGCCGCCGTGCGACACGAACCGCCATCAAAGTGCGCCCGCAAGCGCGGCGGTGGGAGCCAATGGAGACACACCACCGTGCGGAATGACGTCCGCTCCGGTCCACAAATTAGGATGCTCCAAACAACCAGTCGCACCGCAGCGGAGAAACCGCCCAATCCTAGACGGCGGAACCTCGACAGCGGAGCGCGAAACCAGAGACCCGGTCAACAGCGCCCGGACACGACCTCCATGGACCCAGCACTCCACGTTTTCACGGTGCTGTACCTGATACATCACCAGCAAATCATGGACCGTCGCGGACGCCGCCGCAGGTACGCAACAACACAACCCCACACACAACCACAAAACACAAACCATGGACTGGCACAGGGTCCCTAACCACATCAGATACGCTGGTGGGGATAGGAACACATCCCCAAGTGCACACACACATGACCCACTTGCCACCAATACACCCCTCCGCATCCAGGTCACACATCGACCGCGATCGTGCAGCAATGTCACGCCACGTCACCGCAGCGGTGAAGACAAGGGAATACATGTGCACAATGCAGAAGGCTGGGCCAGTGCCAGGCATGGGCAGGGCACAAAGACCACAGGGCCACAACTCCACCCTCACACACTAGCCCCCCATTGAAGGGACATGCCATGTGCCCCCCCTGTGCACCCCCATGCACAACAACAAGCCAGGTGACACCACATACAAAACAAATAGGGACACAGCCACAGCAGGAGTGGCTGCACAGGAACACACAGCACAGAAGCACAGGGCCAGGGCTACACCCACACACCACAACAACACCAGACCAATGGCAAGTAAACTCAGTACAAGCATCAAATGGACACACACACATACAAGGAACAAACATCTCACTGGACACACAGCCTGCCAAGTCACACACACATACCCCACACTGACACACAGACACATACACAGACCACATGCCACCAGCAATGGAGCACACAAAACAGGAAAGCCAAAGTGAGGTGCACACAAATGGAAGGCCAAGGAGACAACCACCAAGCATGTGTACAGCACATGCAAGACAAGGAACATAGAATAACACCCCCAGCCCATCTAATCACACATGGTTTGCATAGTGATTGAAGTCAAACCACAGACAGCACAGTGCAACAACCCAGGGAGACAGCAAGGCAACACATGTATAGGCACAAGGATGAAAGGAAGGCCGTGAAGTCAAACTGTGAACAGTCACACATATGTATACAAATACTTCACAGGAATACTCCAGCAGCACAACACACAGGGCCCATTGACACACTCCATGACTGTCAAACACTAGTAGGAATCCACACACATACCCATCCTCACATCTGCAGCACACAACACCAGTGTCAAACAAACAGAAGGGTGGCAATAATGTCCAGGCAATACACAGACAAACAATCACACTCCCTGGGGGTAGCCACAAACATCACATACACACAGGGATGCCAGAACCAATGTCTGCACAAAAACAACAGACAAACACATAACCCAACAGAACCACACACAGAACCACAACAAGAACAGACATGCCCTGTGCAGCAAAATGTGGAAAGGCAATGGGAGCACAGACACAACAGGAGTGCACAACCCCATCAGTCAGGAACAATGCACAGACAACATATCACAACATAGACAAGAAGTGTACCATCACAGATAAACACAGCCACAGCAAACAAACAACAGATGCACAGCCAAAAAAAACACATACCAAACACAGCAGGACATAAGTGGATGCATACCAGCTAATGACAAGGCAACATAACCCCACAGCACTGCATGCACAACAAGCAGTGTCTGCACAACAAGCATACCAGCCACACACAGAACTGAGTGACACAACATGAACCCACACAACACCAATCAGCACAGCACAAAGACAACATCACACACAGGAAGTGAAGCAGTACCACAGCAAACACACATACATGCAAAACAACACCAACAGATGCACAAGTCTGGCACAGAAAGGTGAAAACAACTTGACCAGGGGACTGGGCAGCACACACAGTTGAAGTGCATTTGAGCAAACATGACTGACAAACAGCCCAAGAACATCACACAGAACCTATTGGGGAAATGTTCTGAGTGGCACATTGCCACTGTCCAAAGAACTGCACCACAAAGCACAGTGTCACATATCAAGTGATGGGGAGGCACACACACATGTAAAATAAGGGGACAGCTGACATCCAAGTGAAGTGCCATGGCAGGAGTGTACCATACACAAATAGAGGGAGTGCAGACTCACAATGGGTTGGCATCCCAAGCACAGATAGGGGATGGCAAGACACCACACACAACATCACATACTGGAGGCAAACAGGCACCATGTGACAGCAATGCATGAGAAAACACAACCACAATGTCAGTGTGGATCAGCAGGTCTGCACTGTCTCCACAAACAGTAACATGACAGATGGATGAACAACAAAACACAACACTGACTTGACAGACACACACACTGCATACTCACAAGTGACAGAAATAACAAGTAGGAGTCAGCCACAACTGCATGGACACACCAACACACTGCACACTGCACAACATACAACTCACACATGTGCATACAACCACATCCACAGGGATAAACAATCCAAACAACAGGCACACACATCCTGGGTGAAACATGTGTGTAGTTGACAATGCAGGGGCACACACATATCAACACTCCAGACAAAGTCAAGACCTTCACACTGCACACTTCTTGACCACCCAAGAGCACACATTGAAAGAAACCTATGGGACTAGGATGACTGCCCATCACAAGATGACCACACACATACACTACTGGGCACACAAAATAAGAACACACATACATGATGAGCCTGGCCAGCATGCCTGCAATCCTCTGGACAGAATCCCATTCTGAGCTGGCAGTGCACCACAACTTGACATGTGTACAACACAGCCAACATGAACAAACAATGACAACTGCATCACACCTCAAATCTAATACATTGCCCACACAAGTATCAGGGTCAGGAAAAACTGAAGTCCCTCACCCCTGCAAAAAATAGAGTAAGCGAGTAAAGAAATTGGCAAGGTTGAAGTGGCACACACAGCATGTGGCACAGTAAACCATATACACACAGCAAAAGAACTTGATTCAGTAAGGACACTGACAAAACAGACAACAGGAGCAACTGTCTTTATTCACAAATTGCACAGATAGGCAACAAGAGTAGAGAATAGCAAGGCACAAAATGCAGGGCATGTCCATGAGAAGCTGCACAGGCAGGGGCAAAACAGCAAGGCCAGTGGCCAGTCCAAGGTGCAGAGCATGTCCATGAGAAGCTGCACAGGCAGGGGCAAAACAGCAAGGCCAGTGGCCAGTCCAAGGTGCAGAGCATGTCCATGAGAAGCTGCACAGGCAGGGGGCACACAGAAGTGAACGACAAGGCCAATGGGCAGGACAAAGTGCAGAGTGAGTCCATGAGAAGCTGCACAGGCAGGGGGCACACAGCACTGAACGACAAGGCCAGTGGGCAGGACAAAGTGCAGAGTGAGTCCATGAGAAGCTGCACAGGCAGGGGCACACAGCACTGAACGACAAGGCCAGTGGGCAGGACAAAGTGCAGAGTGAGTCCATGAGAAGCTGCACAGGCAGGGGGCACACAGCACTGAACGACAAGGCCAGTGGGCAGGACAAAGTGCAGAGTGAGTCCATGAGAAGCTGCACAGGCAGGGGGCACACAGCAGTGAACGACAAGGCCAGTGGGCAGGGCAAATGCAGAGTGAGTCCATGAGAAGCTGCACAGGCAGGGGGCACACAGCAGTGAACGACAAGGCCAGTGGGCAGGACAAAGTGCAGAGTGAGTCCATGAGAAGCTGCACAGGCAGGGGGCACACAGCAGTGAACGACAAGGCCAGTGGGCAGGACAAAGTGCAGAGTGAGTCCATGAGAAGCTGCACAGGCAGGGGGCACACAGCAGTGAACGACAAGGCCAGTGGGCAGGACAAAGTGCAGAGTGAGTCCATGAGAAGCTGCACAGGCAGGGGGCACACAGCACTGAACGACAAGGCCAGTGGGCAGGACAAAGTGCAGAGTGAGTCCATGAGAAGCTGCACAGGCAGGGGGCACACAGCACTGAACGACAAGGCCAGTGGACTGGACAAAGTGCAGAGTGAGTCCATGAGAAGATGCACAGGGAATGTGTGCAACTGTACCCTAACCATGGTCAGCAACACAGTCTGGGGTGTCACGATGTGCAGCACAGGCCATGCTGTGTGAGAGACAGGCGTGTGAGGTCGACCAACACTCAGACTTGGCTGTCAGTCGTACTGGGAGCTGGCTGTGTGTCAGGCCCAGTTGGAGCACTTGACTGGGGAGAGGGAGGCACAGCTGAGGTATACCTATCAGTGTCTTGGCAAAATGGAGGGCTGCTTGGACCAGGTGGTATAGTGGCACGTGGAGGTGGAGTCATGCAGACATGAGACACAGTGTGGATGGGAGATTGTGGAGGGGTGCCTTTCCACTTCTTGGGGAGTCGCAATGGCTTCACTGTCTTGGGAACAATGGGAAGTGGCGTGGACACATCAGGCTCACTCAACACCAAGGCTGCAGCAGGTGCAGACGCTGGCCCTCCCTCTGGTGACGTGCTTGAACCTGCGCAACGCTTTGCATGGCCCTGGCTTTGCCCCTCCATCCCCTGCCTACCAGGTGGTCCCCCACAGTGCCCTCCATTCCCTGCTTCACTGGGCTTGCTATGGGAGTCGAGGTAGTGGTTGAATCGGACTTGCAGCCCTTCTTATGCCTACCCTTGGCACTCACCACCTTCTCAGTGGGCATGGAAATTGTATGTTTGGTTTTGGGAGACGCTTTCGGGACAGGAGATTCCTTGGCTGGGGATGTCCCTGAGGCACGTGACCCTGACGCCTGCTTCTTGGCTCTTTGTCCCCTGGTGTTGCTTGATGGGCTCTTGTCTATGTGCACTGGGGTGGCTTTGGTCATCTGTGGGGATGGTGTCTGTGGCCTGGACGGCTTGGGCTTCTGTTGCTGCTGTGTGCTACGTGTGCCGTATCGTGACTTAGAGGTCTGTGGAGCGTGGTCACTGTCGTCCAAAGTGGCCACTGGCATGGGTGTGGACAAAGGGACTTTCGCTGGACTCCCAGATTGTGCCAGTTGAAGGGCTGATGTCACTGCAGTGGACAATGACTGGACAGTCCGGTGCAGCCCACCCACGTCTGAATGTATGCCCTCAATGAATGCAACCACCTGAGCCAATTTACTGTCGTGGTCCATGAATGCATTGAGGAGAGCTGTCTGGCCTACACACAGCTGGCGCAAAAGGTCCACAGACTCAGCACTGATGGCAGCAGGGGGACCGGGGCAGGGGCTGCAGTGCCGGGGGTGAAGGACACCCTTCCCCTCTTAGCAGTGCGAACACGGGCAGCACCAGAGGAAGTGGCTGAGAGGGTGGGCACTGCACGCTGTGTGGTGGAAGATGATGCAGAGTCCCCGTTCCCTGTGCCCGCCAACATGTCTGCGTCACCGCTGGCATCAGATGACATACTACTTTGCATCTCGGGCTGTGATTCGTCCAGCAGACTCCTGTCCCCCTCAGAGGCGCTGGTCACATCTGTCTCACAGGGCTCCTCTGCAGCTGTTGTGCTAGTTTCCCCACCACTGGTGTCCGTCCCCTGTTCCTCCGTGACCACGGGAGATGCTGCATGAGAGAGAGAGATGTAGGGTCAGTGCAGTGGCAGCAACAGAACAAACATATGCAATACAGACAACCATTAAGATGTCTAGATCTACATGTTGCACGCCACCCTGTGCAATTACATCGTTCAAACCCACCTCTGTCATCACAACAGTGCGTGTGCACTATCAAACCAGGACAAAGTGAGCAATGTGATGACCACACAGCACAACATCCTGCATGTGGCTCCGTTACAACAGCAACACAGATAGCTCATACCTGTCTCACACCACCCACAATGCCATTTAAATGCCCCATACCGTTTCCCAGTGTTAAGTACAGGTAGGACACATGCATGACAGCTGCACCCAGCACAGGCACAAGCTTACACTCACAGGCCACTGCATCACACCGCCCAGTGCTGGCACATGCTGTGCACACATGCAGCCACACACAGCCATAGTCACACTTCCCAGTACACTCACCCCTAATTGCCTGCTGATGCTCCTTCAATCGTGCATCCTGCTCAGGGTGAGTCACGGCCAAGATGCGGCACATTAGTGGTGTCATGCTGCGCCGTGCCATCCAGCCAGTGCGAGGGATCCACCCCAGTGTCATCTCCGCAACGTTCTTTGCCAGCCGTGAGATGTCGTCCCACCTCTTGTGGCAGTGGGTGCGCCATCGGTGTGATACTCCCAGAGCACGCACCTTGTTCGCAATGCCCCTCCACATGGCCTTACGCTGGTGCACCTTGAGCTGCAGGCATGGGAGACAAGAGGGGGCAAACATCAGTGACACAGTGTCATGTGACAAAATCACTCAGGACAGTAGCATGATACAGATTAATCACAAATCCACATATCTCACATGCAGAGACAGGAATGCTTTTCACATGGTACATCTGCATGTGAGAATCACACGTAAATGCATGCATGTATGAGGGGGGACACAATACTTGCACATCTCATGTACAAGCAGGATGCCAGCACAGAAGACCATGTGTACTCTGCCCACATCTACTAGCCATTTTTAGGTAGAGCAAGACATACGTCACAAAACAACATGTGTATGTGGCGAGACCCACTGTGTCCGACAATGCACAGGCATCAACGAACATGCACTGTGAGTAGCCCACTGTGTCATGTATATCACATTGAGGGACATGATCTCACAAACCCACGTCCTTTCTCACAGTGCCAGTCGTGTGCAATCTACAGGGTTGACATGGCACATTGATGTGGAGTCAAATTTGAAAATGAACATGTTACACCCTGTACAGTCAGTGATGTGTTCTTGTTGTATTGGGCGGTGACTGTGCAGGCCAGGTGGGCTCACACTGAGATGGACAACAGGGAAATGCAAAGACATGCACACTAGCAATCACTGGCCTGAATCCTCCATTACCAACTTGCTGCTTCACTTTATGGCTGACAAGACAAGACATGTCCCTCCAATCTTGATGTGCAGGCAGGGAGACTTGAGGAGTAGGGTACACACCCCTTCACCCAATGGAATGCAAGTTAGGCAATGCATGACACAAACCCACACTCACATGCACATACTGCATCAGACCGACTACATGTGTGCCCCCCCTGCACTCTCACACCCACTATGGAAGACTTACCACGACATTTGGGGCACCATATAGCCTTGGGTACTGTGTGAGCATCTCATCCACCAGGACCTCAAGCTCCTCGCCGGTGAAGGGACTGGCACGGATCTTCTCTGTCCTTGACATCACTGTTGGTTAGAGACAGCAGCGGCAGCAGCAGGTGAGGGTCTCAGGCAGCAGTCCCTGGAGGCAGCAGCAGGTGAGGGTCTCAGGCAGCAGTCCCTGGAGGCAGCAGCAGGTGAGGGTCTCAGGCAGCAGTCCCTGGAGGCAGCAGCAGGTGAGGGTATCAGGCAGCAGGCTCTGTGAGCAGTGGAAATTCTGGGCACTCTCCCATACATATATAGCCCCCTGGTGTCATTCCAGTAGTCCTGGGCTGCTGCAATTGGTGTACCAGGTCAGCCTTTTACAAATGCATCCAATGACTGGCACCGCGGTGGTGTAGCACGCCTACCGCTATTTTCAAATTGCATCGAGCTTCCGCGATCGCGGAGCCCATTGGCTGTAATGGCATGGACCATGGCGGTGACACACCGCAGGGGCCAGGCGGGCGCTACTGCGGTATTGCATCTTTTGATTGCATCCAATGACCGGCACCGCGGTGGTGTATCACGCCTACCGCTCTTTTCAAAATTGCATCGAGCTTCCGCGATCGCGGAGCCCATTGGCTGTAATGGCATGGACCATGGCGGTGACACACCGCAGGGGCCAGGCGGGTGCTACCGTGGTATTGCATCTTTTGATTGCATCCAATGACCGGCACCGCGGTGGTGTAGCATGCCTACCACTCTTTTCAAAATTGCATCAAGCTTCCGCGATCGCGGAGCCCATTGGCTGTAATGGCATGGACCATGGCGGGGACACACCGCTGGTGCCAGGCGGTAGTTTCCGCAATTTGGGTGCCATAGACACACATGAGGCACCGCGATTTGGGTGGCGGAGCATGCCAACCGCCATTTGGCCATGTCTCTGGGGCTATCAGTACCGCACCCGTGCTTTGGGGTGTGTTGCACACACACCGCTGGGGCCAGGCGGTACTTTCCACAATTTGGGTGCCATAGACACACATGAGACACCGCGATTTGGGTGGCGGAGCATGCCAACCGCCATTTGGCCATGTCTCTGGGGCTATCAGTACCGCACCCGTGCACTGGGGTGTGTTGCACACACACCGCTGGGGCCAGGCGGTAGTTTCCGCAATTTGGGTGCCATAGACACACATGAGGCACCGCGATTTGGGTGGCGGAGCATGCCAACCGCCATTTGGGCATCACTTGTCTCTCAGTACCGCACCTACAGTACACTACACTACACTACAGGACAGTGTTGGTATGGACAATACAATGTGCACACATGTCAATGTGTTGATGTGCATTGTCAATCACAGCATTTTTTTTTCCAATTGATGATGTTTGTTTTAGCATGTCCTCTCATGTTAGATCATGCACACACTCGTCATTGATGTTCAGACTGTGGTCATTGTGTTGTTGAGGTGTGCCAGGTTCAATTGACGCCTGAATGTGTGTCATGTACAGCAGCTAGGTAGGATACCGTGGGGTTGCCTTGTCACACATGTGCAGGATGACAGACTCCCAGGCGTGCCCATGGGGAATGTGGCCATATCCCAATGTCCATTCACTTTGACCGAGGTGGTGTTTGGGGGACTTGCTGTGTGTAATTAGACAAGTGTGTGATTTGTGTAGTTGAAGGGGTCCCTACATGTCAGCTGGTCTGTGACTCAATTCATATGACATTCTTTGTTGGCGTTGTGTCAGCCATGATGTGAGATGCTGTGCACATCCCATGATGTATTGCATTACAATGTGTCCACTCTCATCTCAACTAGGAGGAGACCAAATCTGCATCGTCACTTGACAGTGCTGGCAGACATGGAGGATGAGGCGATCATCCGGAAATGCCGTCTGGATAGAGCCACCCTAAAGACCCTTTGAGATTTGTTGGAGCCCCACCTGCAGCCTCGCCGAACATACCCAACAGCTTTCAACCCAACGTATAAGGTGATGGCGGCACTGCATTTTTTTGCGACTGGATCATTCCAGTACACGGTGGCTGAGGCAGGTGGGATGTCACAACCCATGTTCAGCATGGTGCTGCAGGATGTTCTGTCCGCCATGATGATCTACAAGGACAGATACATCCATTTCCCCAGGGGGGCAGAATTGGCAGCTGTAAAGGGAGATTTCTATCCCCTCGGACACATCCCCCATGTTGTTGGTGCCATTGATTGCACCCATGTTGGGCTAGTGCCACCACAGGTCCGTGAGCACATCTACAGGAATCGTAAACATTACCACTCCATAAATGTCCAAGTGGTATGCCTGGCAGATATGATCATCTCACACGTGTGGGCAAAATTTCCTGGCTCGGCCCATGACTCATACATCCTGCATAGCAGCATTGTACCCCAGCTGATGGCCAATCTGCTTCCTGAGCATGCATGGATTGTGGGTGAGTATGCCTAGTCATGTGGCGTGCTGTGTGTGTGACCTGCTGTCCTCTGCATCTGCGACATTGCAATGTTTCTTTGTGTTTGTCACACATAGGTGACTCTGCATATCCCAACCGTCCGTGGTTGCTGAGCCCACTGCGGAACCCCAGGACACCAGCTGATGTCCGCTACAATGATGCCCATGGGAGGACACGTCGTGTGGTGGAGCGTACCTTTCGACTGCTGA
Source organism: Calotriton arnoldi (assembly GCA_963921515.1). Lineage (NCBI taxonomy): Eukaryota > Metazoa > Chordata > Amphibia > Caudata > Salamandridae > Calotriton > Calotriton arnoldi. The sequence goes on along the minus strand of CAWUFW010017487.1, from coordinate 154,833 downwards.
AGTCACGTTTCCGCTGCCTGGACAAGACCGGAGGGGCACTGATGTACTCGCCCAGGAAGGTGTGTCAGATTGTAGTGGCATGCTGCATGCTCCACATTCGCAAGGAGATTCCCCTGCTCCTGGATGATGATGAGCAGCCAAGGCCCCCGCCTGCAAACCAACCCGTGTCCAGTGATGATGACAGTGGAGAGGAGGAAGGTGTTGACCTGCGTCAACAGCTCATCACCCGCTACTTCACTTGAATGTGGGTGACAATGTACAACGTACCCATTGTCTGATGATGTTGCTGTTGTTGTGAGGGTGTAAGTGAGATTTGTGACAGCAGCCAGTTGTAGACTAAGGGGTCGATTCCGATTCGGGCCGGAAAAAGCACCGACCGACTCGGATCCGGAAAAAATACCGACCGACACGTACCCGTGGCGCACGACACGCCAAGTACGATGCAAGGCGCGAAAAATCCGACCGACACGTAACGAAACCAAGTCGACCGACCGAGCCGCACGGAAAACAGCAATCCGGCCGGAAAAACACGCGAATCCAACCGACCGACACGCACCCGGAACAAATCCGACCGAAACGTACACGCTAACTCCAAACCGCAAAGTACGATGCAAGGCGCGAAAACCACGAGCGAGTCGGACGGAGGACAAGCCGTACGACCGACACGCATACAAAACCGAGCCGAAGTAACACAATACACCGCGACCGACGCGTATGCAGCATAGAAAACTGCACAAACACAGCGTGAACGAAACGGAGAACACCGTACGAGACCAATGCAGGGTCCGACTCGGTCACACGAACGTTTCCAACATACACAAACAGCACAAAGGAAAAATCACCCAAAAAAGGCCAAACAAACAATTACCAAGCCAATAAATACTGGGGGTGGGGACAGAGAACAAAGACACACCCACAACTCCACCTATATAAAGGACACAAATCACTACCATGAGCCTTTGCAAATGCCATTCCACTGCCAGCACCCAAGAGAAAGCAACCACACACCCACAGCTCATCCCTCACACAAGCCACACACCATCAGCACACCAACAAATACCTACCTCACATACACCCAGCAAAACACACACTCACACACCCTCACCTGCACACCAACACACACATCACTCACCATCACCACCCATCACCATGCCCCCCAAGAAGAATCACAAGTTCCTAGATTGTGAATTGGAAGTCCTGGTAGACGAGATCCTCAGGGTAGAGCCACAGCTGTTTGGCGCACTGGTCCAACAGACCCCCATCTCCCAGAAAACCAAGATGTGGGAGAGGATCATCAACAGGGTGAACGCACAATCACCATGTCTGCGCACAAAGACCGACATCCAGAACAGGTGGTATGACGTGCGCAGGAGGGTCCGGGAGCTGCTCAAGAAAGACTACCTCATCAGCCAATACACCGGCAGTGGCCCTCCTGCCAAGCCAGTATACCTCAGGCCCTGGGAGGAGAAGGTGCGGGCCATCCTTCCGCCAGTGAGCGTATATGGACTAGAGAACATCCCAGAGCCTGGTGAGTACACAACAAATGTACACAATATTCTGACACAAAACAAACACACATCACTGTCAAGGGGAGAGTCAAACCATGCACTCATAGCAATTACACAGCAACCAGAACAGAATCATCCCAAAATGTGTATGTCAGTCAGATAAACACAACACATGCCATCAAAAAAGTTACATCCAACCGTGCCATCACATGTACAAACACAACTACAACTACAGCTAGGCAGTGGCACAAATAGAACTAACAAACACATCCAGACATGTAGCCACCACAACAACACCAACACACAGTGAAGACCACTCAAAGGAAGGAATTCTGTGTATGCTGGCCAAGTCTGTGTAGCCAATAGCATCATGGGAGTCGCAGTCACACATATTGCCCCCCCACAACTGTCCCATCAACACCACCATGAACCATGCGCACATCACAGGGAGTGGAGAAGGACTCACAAGATGGCTGACACTGGCTACTGCTGTGGGGAGCACAAGGCCCTGCTGGCAACTGTGCACCAACAAACAGCAGGACACCACTGACTGACATCCTGAGAGACAACTTCCACTCCCTGCAATGCAAGCACGTCCCATGGTGGGATATCTGGCTGGCTGGGTGGGAAGGGGGACTTGCAGCACTGACTATAGTCACAAGCACCTCCCCTCACACACACCCCCAACACAAACTCCACAGTACCCACCTGGTAGAATGCAATGCCCTCCATCCTAACACAAGATCCCACAAAGAACCACCACCCTGGGTTATGTCTTGTGAAGCACAGGGACACTCTTGGGACTCTTAGCCAAACAACTGCCAGGACAACACTCCCAGCCATCCTGTCAGCACAGCCAGCCCACCCCACAGGGAAGCAGAGTCAAAAGGAAGGAAGCATGGGCATGCTGGGAAGGGGGATGGAGGCAATAGCATGATGGGAGTCGTAGTCACTGATATTGGTCACCCCCACAACTGTCCCATCAACACCACCCTGAACCATGCTCACATCACAGGGAGTGGAGAAGGACTCACAAGATGGCTGACACTGGCTACTGCTGTGGGGAGCACAAGGCCCTGCTGGCAAATGTGCACCAACAAACAGCAGGACACCACTGACTGACATCCTGAGAGACAACTTCCACTCCCTGCAATGCAAGCACGTTCCATGGTGGGATATCTGGCTGGCTGGGTGGGAAGGGGGACTTGCAGCACTGACTATAGTCACAAGCACCTCCCCTCACACACACCCCCAACACAAACTCCACAGTACCCACCTGGTAGAATGCAATGCCCTCCATCCTAACACAAGATCCCACAAAGAACCACCACCCTGGGTTATGTTGTGTGAAGCACAGGGACACTCTTGGGACTCTTAGCCAAACAACTGCCAGGACAACACTCCCAGCCATCCTGTCAGCACAGCCAGCCCACCCCACAGGGAAGCAGAGTCAAAAGGAAGGAAGCATGGGCATGCTGGGAAGGGGGGTGGAGGCAATAGCATGATGGGAGTCGTAGTCACTGATATTGGTCACCCCCACAACTGTCCCATCAACACCACCCTGAACCATGCTCACATCACAGGGAGTGGAGAAGGACTCACAAGATGGCTGACACTGGCTACTGCTGTGGTGAGCACAAGGCCCTGCTGGCAAATGTGCACCAACAAACAGCAGGACACCACTGACTGACATCCTGAGAGACAACTTCCACTCCCTGCAATGCAAGCACGTCCCATGGTGGGATATCTGGCTGGCTGGGTGGGAAGGGGGACTTGCAGCACTGACTATAGTCACAAGCACCTCCCTCACACACACCCCCAACACAAACTCCACAGTACCCACCTGGTAGAATGCAATGCCCTCCATCCTAACACAAGATCCCACAAAGAACCACCACCCTGGGTTATGTTGTGTGAAGCACAGGGACACTCTTGGGACTCTTAGCCAAACAACTGCCAGGACAACACTCCCAGCCATCCTGTCAGCACAGCCAGCCCACCCCACAGGGAAGCAGAGTCAAAAGGAAGGAAGCATGGGCATGCTGGGAAGGGGGTGGAGGCAATAGCATGATGGGAGTCGTAGTCACTGATATTGGTCACCCCCACAACTGTCCCATCAACACCACCCTGAACCATGCTCACATCACAGGGAGTGGAGAAGGATTCACAAGATGGCTGACACTGGCTACTGCTGTGGGGAGCACAAGGCCCTGCTGGCAAATGTGCACCAACAAACAGCAGGACACCACTGACTGACATCCTGAGAGACAACTTCCACTCCCTGCAATGCAAGCACGTTCCATGGTGGGATATCTGGCTGGCTGGGTGGAAGGGGGACTTGCAGCACTGACTATAGTCACAAGCACCTCCCCTCACACACACACCCCAACACAAACTCCACAGTACCCACCTGATAGAATGCAATGCCCTCCATCCTAACACAAGATCCCACAAAGAACCACCACCCTGGGTTATGTTGTGTGAAGCACAGGGACACTCTTGGGACTCTTAGCCAAACAACTGCCAGGACAACACTCCCAGCCATCCTGTCAGCACAGCCAGCCCACCCCACAGGGAAGCAGAGTCAAAAGGAAGGAAGCATGGGCATGCTGGGAAGGGGGGTGGAGGCAATAGCATGATGGGAGTCGTAGTCACTGATATTGGTCACCCCCACAACTGTCCCATCAACACCACCCTGAACCATGCTCACATCACAGGGAGTGGAGAAGGACTCACAAGATGGCGGACACTGGTTACTGCTGTGGGGAGCACAAGGCCCTGCTGGCAACTGTGCACCAACAAACAGCAGGACACCACTGACTGACATCCTGAGAGACAACTTACACTCCCTGCAACGCAAGCACGTTCCATGGTGGGATAACTGACTGGCTGGGTGGGTGGGAAGGAGGTCCGGCTGCCAACCCTACACAACCAATGCAGACCATGTTCACACCCCAGAAAATACATAAAAATGCCCAAATAATGCAGGACAATGTGCCACACCAATATCAACCCCTGACTGTGACGACTCAGGACAATGCAATGTACAGGCCCGCACCCAGAGGCACAGTCACAACTGTCATGTGTGTCAACCATTGATGCCTGCAGAAACATGACATACATTGTTTGTGTCTCCCAAAAACAGGTGATGATGGGGACACAGCAGCAGACGCTGAGGAGTCCCAGTCCCAGGCTCAAGAGGATGCCGAGCTCACTGGCGTCGTACAGCCTCTGTCCTCCTCGGACGATGAAGAACAACCTGGCACATCCGGTGCAAGTCAACATGCAGCACCAGCAGGACCACCAGCTGCAGCACCAGCAGGACCACCAGCTGCACCCCTGCACCCACCCCTCCAACGACTGTCACCACGAATACCATCCCTGCCGACATGGACAGAATAAGGAGCAACACCAGCACAGTGACCCTGGACCAACCTGGGGCCATGGCCACCACCACCACCACCAACCCCCAAGGTGGACCAGGGTTATCTGTGCGTGCCACTGCACACACTGCACATGTCAGCAGGGGTGGTGGGAGGGGTGGGAGACAGAGGTCGCTGCTTGCAGACGTTGCTGGTGTGCATGATGACCCACAACTGGTACGCATAGCTGATGCGTACCAGTCCAGCACCGGAGAGCTCAGCCAGGTAGTGGGGCTCCTCAGAGACATTAAACAGCAGCAGGCTGCCCATCATGCCCGCTTGGACTCCCACATGTCCCACGTGGAGTCACACATGTCCCGTGTGGACTCACACATGTCCCGCGTGGAGTCCAAGTGGGATGCACTGCATGAGATGACGGCGGTGCACAGGGACATTTTACAATGCCTCCGCCAGATGAACAGCAACCAGTCCACACCTCCCCGTGTGCCAACAACATCTGGTGCCGAACAAACTGCAACTGCCACAGGGAGGGAGGAGGACTCTGGCAGAGAGTCCCCTGCACCGCAGCAGCCTGCACTTGAGGGCCCCCCCAAGAAGAGGGGTCGTCCGAGGAGGGAAAAGTGAGAGGCCGATGGCCAAGCGCAACTCCCAGGAAGCCTGAACCTGTTCTGGATGTTAGCCTTTGTGCACAGACTGTTCACCCTGTTGACGGCAACACTACTCCCACACATTGCATGGGGAGTACAAGTTGGACCAATGTGTCAGACAACTGTGGCCCCGATACTGGGGATCCTGTCTACCCGGACTTTCAATTCACCTAGGAACTTGGGATTGCAAGATTCATGTACAGCACAACCCATCCTATGCACTATTAACACAAATGTATCACAATAAACACACTAATACACCATACTTGCCTCTGTCGTGATTCCAACGTGGGTGCTGTTATGGGGATGATGAACTGCAAAATTACACTGTGTATGCGAACTGCAACAGCAAGGACAACACAGGCATGTGAGTACAGGAAACGTGACACACATGAGGGAGACACACCACCAGGGCTACACGACACATACACACCTAGGCCATATGACTCATTGCCTACACTGATGTTGCCAGGGAAGACGGTGCAATGCACAGACACCACACCCATTCCCAGTTGTAGTCAAGTAGCCCACAGGTGCAGTAAGCAAATGGCAGTCAAATATGTGACCACAGACAACGCACATCACAAAGTGAAGCACAGGTTTATTACACAGTTGCAACATGCCGTAACCACTACAGATGCAAGGTAACCCCACCTGGCAGCGGGCACACAGTCAACAACTGTAGACGGAAGGAAGTCCATGGGTGTGGCGCACATCACCTGTAGGGACACAACAGCTACCAGCCTGGATGTGCAATCACGTCGTCGGTGGACACAGTTGACCAAACGAATCTGAAAGTACCCTGTGAAGGACAGAAATGACACACAGTCAAAAGCAATGGAGTACAGGACAGAACAGCAAAACACATGCACAATACATGTTACAAGATACCCACCCAGAACCAAGTTAGCATGTCAACACTGTTGGGGAGTACAGCCCACCTGTTAGCACACATCGCAACACACATCCAGTCAAGTGGCCCATGGACACACTCCCACAGCACCAGAGCACCACCCACACATCATGCCAACTCACATCATTGACATGACACCTCAGGATACTCACATTCAGCTAAAGAAGTTGGTGATGAGCTGTGTGCGGACATCACCATCACCATCATCATCATCATCATCGTCACTGGCATCGTGGTCCAGGCCAGGATCCTCCACAGGTGGCGGATGTTGGTCATTGTCATCCTGGATGAGAGGCAACTCCTTCCGCACTGCCAGGTTGTGGAGCATGCAGCAGACGATGATAATCTTGCACACTTTCGCAGGGGCATATGGGAGGGACCCTCCGGTCTTGTCCAGGCAGCGGAAGCGGCTCTTCAGGAGACCAAAGGTCCGCTCAATCACTCTCCTGGTCCGACCATGTGCCTCATTGTAGCGCATCTGGGCAGGTGTCACAGGGTTCCTGAGGGGTGTCAGCAACCACGGCATGTTGGGGTATCCCGAGTCACCTACGGACAGACAAGTGCACATTAGCTGACTTGGAACAGTGGGCGGAATACTACAGATCAGATCACACACAATGGCACAAAGTCAGTACACACCGACAAGCCAGGCACGCTGGTTCTGCATCTGTGCCATCATCCTGGGGATGCGACTACTCCTCATCACAAAGGCATCGTGTGCTGAACCAGGGAAACGGGCACACACGTGTGTGATGGTCATGTCTGCAAGACACACCACCAGTGCATTGACCGAGTGGTAGTGCTTGCGGTTCCTGTAGGCCTGCTCCTGGGCCTGTGGTGGTACCAAAGCCACATGTGTCCCATCAATGGAGCCAATTACATGCGGCATCCTCCCCAGGGCATAAAAGTCACTCTTCACGTCAGTGAGTCGTCGCAGTCTAGGGAAATAGATGTACCGGTTCAGGAAGAGCAACATTGCCGCCAAAACATCGCGGAGCACACGGCTGAACATGGTCTGTGACATCCCACCAGCAGTCGCCACAGTATGTTGGAAGGTACCAGTGGCAAAGAAGTGTAGGGCTGCCATCACCTTCACCTTGGGGGTCAGCGCTGTAGGATACGGCCGGCCAGGCTGCAAATGTGGGGACAACTGCACTGCCAAATCCTCAATCAGCTGCCTGGTGAAGCAGTACCGTCGGATGCTGTCCCGTTCCACCATCGTTGCCAGGTCTGGGAATGGCCGATGGACAGCAGGAGCCCTGCAGTGCAGAGGAGAAGTAAGCAAGATTGTCAGTCACCCCACATATGCGGCATTGAACACACTCAAGATCCCAACATACATCATTATGAGGCACAACTACATGAAGTGTGCAGTACCGGAAGGACATGTATGGTACATACATGGCCAACATCTGTCAACACGGTCCAACAGGTGGCATCAATTAGTCCCAGGTTGGCCCATTGGATATCATGAGGCCGTGTCACAGTTCCCATCTCCTGCTGCCGTGTCACAATAACCCCCCACAGGGACATGTGAGGACAGATGTGCCCCAGGCACCACAGCTCAACGACAGGTACATTCCCAGGGACCCTGTAATGCCACATGGACACTGGCATTACATGGAGTATCATGTATACACCACAGCAAAACAACCATGACCCCCACAGGTAGTGGCCCCACTTGCCACGGCAGGACAGACATGTTCGTCTGTGACACACACGCACAACATCAGAGTCCATGCACACACAACGTGGATGTGGAGACTGTCTCCCATTGTGCACATGAAATCAGAGACATTGTAAACACCACATGCACAAAGACTGTGGAGGACCATCACTATTGTGCCACTGGGAAACCCTGGCTCAAACATACCGTCCCACATGGGACTCACGGGGTATGTGACATGACATACACATACACCACTGTGAAATGTGACCATGGCACATGCACAGATATGAACAGTTGCACATCACAGTGGTCACGTACATGTAACACCCAGGATCCTGTCCCCATGAACACGTGCACAGCCTGGGGGTGGCTGCCCACAGGTGACACCCACAGGACAACATGTACACCAACATACACACAATAGGAAATGCAGCCTTACATGCCTTATGATAAAGTTTGGACAGGCTGTCGTGTGGTAGGTGTGCCCCTCACTCCCTGGGAGCTATCTGTGGCTGGCATATGTCCATCTGAGACAGGCATGCTGACATATGCCAGTCACATGTACAGTGATGCGTTGAACTGCAATGGACCGATCGGTGCCTCCGGCCGGCCCATTGCTTTCAATGTGTGCGGGTACGCGTTGTACCCCTGTGCGCGTTGAACAGCAATGGACCGATCGGTGCCTCCGGCCGGCCCATTGCTTTCAATGTGTGCGGGTACGCGTTGTACCCCTGTGCGCGTTGAACAGCAATGGACCGATCGGTGCCTCCGGCCGGCCCATTGCTTTCAATGTGTGCGGGTACGCGTTGTACCCTTGTGCGCGTTGAACTGCAATGGACCGATCGGTGCCTCCGGCCGGCCCATTGCTTTCAATGTGTGCGGGTACGCGTTGTACCCCTGTGCGCGTTGAACAGCAATGGACCGATCGGTGCCTCCGGCCGGCCCATTGCTTTCAATGTGTGCGGGTACGCGCTGTACCCCTGTGCGCGTTGAACTGCAATGGACCGATCGGTGCCTCCGGCCGGCCCATTGCTTTCAATGTGTGCGGGTACGCGTTGTACCCCTGTGCGCGTTGAACAGCAATGGACCGATCGGTGCCTCCGGCCGGCCCATTTCTTTCAATGTGTGTGGGTACGCGTTGTACCCCTGTGCGCGTTGAACTGCAATGGACCGATCGGTGCCTCCGGCCGGCCCATTGCTTTCAATGTGTGCGGGTACGCGTTGTACCCCTGTGCGCGTTGAACTGCAATGGACCGATCGGTGCCTCCGGCCGGCCCATTGCTTTCAATGTGTGCGGGTACGCGTTGTACCCCTGTGCGCGTTGAACTGCAATGGACCGATCGGTGCCTCCGGCCGGCCCATTGTTTTCAATGTGTGCGGGTATGCGTTGTACCCCTGTGCGCGTTGAACTGCAATGGACCGATCGGTGCCTCCGGCCGGCCCATTGCTTTCAATGTGTGCGGGTACGCGTTGTACCCCTGTGCGCGTTGTACCGCAATGGACCGATCGGTGCGCACCCATTGACAATGGGCTTGCCTGGCAACGGACGCGTTTTCGAATTTCGAACGAGTCGGTTGCTGGAAAATCAGTTGGTCACCCACAACAATGTTGCAAAATCATGTATGTCATGAAGTTGAAGATTTGAAGGATGCTGTGGGCGTGTTTTGGTGCTGCTATTCCATGGATTGGCCAGATTCAGAAGATGCAAACGACTTGGACCTATCACTTTGGACACAAGGGACAGTATCTGCCTCTCCAGCACATATATATTGCTGGCTGTTCCCCTGAGAGCCCACTTGCCTGCACTACATGCTCCAAGACGACATCTGCCACTGCACTGCTGCTGTCTCTGCCCCTCTGGACCCTGCAATGGCACGTACTGTGGAGAGAGCCCCAGCCTTCAGCCTTGAAGAGAACCAGGCCCTGCTGGACAGCCTACTTCCACAGTACAGCAAGCTGTATGGGACACCAGGGGAGCAGGTGAGTGTTCTGTGCACTGCCTTTCTGAATGTGCATTTTGTCAGACTAGCAAGGCTGAGAGTCTGCACGCCACTGGCTAGCAGGCTCACTGAGTAGTTGTCACCCCCCATAGTGTGTAGTGACTTGCACTGGACAGGTATGGTGCAGTGACAGTCCATTTGAACATGGTTTTACTTCCCATGCAAAGATACCATGTAGTGACGTCTGGCAAACTGTCCATGGTCAGCTTTGCACTGCCTGTGTACATCATGTGCCCCTGTGATTGAGACATGGATATACAACTGTGTCATGTACGGATATGTTGCATGTGTGGTAATGGCCTTTTCACTTTGTCATCCTGACAGGTTAATGCCCATCGGAAGCAGGAAATCTGGAAGGACATCGTCCGGGCTGTCCGGTCCGTGGGGGTCTACAAGCGCCGGATCCGCAACTGCCAGAAGAGGTGGCAGGACCTTCGGGGCTGGACCCGGAGGATTGCACGGGTCCATCTGAAGCTGTCGCCTCCTCGCAGGAGGGGCGGAACACGGACCCTGACCCCCCACATGCTCCAGATCCTGGCGGTGGTGTTTCCAGACCTGGATGGGCAGCTGAAGGCCAGACAGCAGCAAGGAGGGGGTGAGTCAAAGACTGCACTGTGAACTCTGTATTACATGCTTTGTGCCCTCCTCTGGCCTGGTTCAACTGCCACAGTGCAGCAGTCATGTTGTCCAGGAGCCATGTCCCTCTATTGTGCACTGCCCACTGCTCATCTGATACCCAGGTGTGGCCCTTACAGTCAGGGAATTGTGTCACTTGGGACTGTGTCCTTGCAGTTTGCTTCACTAAAGGTGGGGGACAGCATCTGTTTCCCTAACTCTGTTGTGGGCATCATGGGTGGGTCCATTGTTCACACAACGCCTGGGTTTGGACATGTGATCTGCGTGTTGCTTTGATATGCGGTCCACTTGCTGAGCTGAGCCACCACATGTGCCTGGGGTATGTGGCACACGCCCATGCAGCGGGTGGGAACAATGTTTGTGCCCCAGGAGTGTGCAGATTACGTGTGTCACACATACATAGCCAGCTATCCACTGTCCAGGGCACATCCCTCATTCATGTGGAGCAGGACAGTCATGCCTACTCCAGGCCATGCAATGCACTCAGTACTCCCACTCCCGTGTATCAGCTGACACATTGTGCACAGTGATTTGACCCCTCCGGTGTCTGCCTCTGTGTCAGTGTGCTGTGGATTAGTTGCCAGGACTGCTGGGGTGTTTCTTGGTAGGGGCTCAGCATGCCCCTGGAGATGTGACCATAGGAGACGATACTTGTGTGTCACATAGGTGTTTGATCAGCTGCCCGTGCAGACTGGGGTATGCAAATGTGATGTTCAGGCAGCTGTTCCCCATTCACAGCAAATTGTGAGGGGCTCAGGTTCAGAGGGTAGTGTCACAGGTCTCCCATATGTCCAATAGGTGTGACCTGGACAGATGAGGGTTGAGATGATGTGTTGTGTGGGGGATGTACATGTGCACTTGGGCAGCTCCAGGACTTGCATTCCCCATGACCTACTATTGTGACACAGTGCATAGTGTTGTTGTCTGGCTGCCAAGTCATACATCACTGAGACAGTGATGTATGACTTAACAGTCATGCCTCTGCCATGGCATGTGTCAACTTATTTGTGGTCCTGCAGGGGAGTGACATGTGCTACATGCACACCATAGTGGCGCTGGCTATCAGGACATGGGTGCATCATGGTGTCTGTCGCTGGTATGCATCACATGCATTTCCTATTTGACTCTGGGCATCCCTTTCATCCGGAAACCTGTACTGACTCAGTGGCAAGAGCTGTGATGTGTCCACACCGTGTCCTCTGCACTGTCCAACTACTGTGTACTTGGTGCATGTGTCCACACTGGGGTGTTGCAATCCAACAGACACCAGACAGATGGGTGCAAGGCCATGTGGGATGTGAGTGCCATGCTTGGCATCAGACTGACAATTGGCTTCTCCTGTTCAGTTAGGGCACTTTTAGCAATGTACAACTAATGATGCCAGGCCTTGCTCTGTGATGTGATGTGCTCACAGTGGTGTGTGCGTTTGGTGCAGGTGACTGATGTCTGTCTGTTTCCCCATTGTTTGCAGATACATCCACGGCCACGGAAGGGGACAGCTCCACGGACCAGGAGGAGCCAGAGAGCCAGACTGGGTCAGCAGCCGAGGAGTGGTCGGAGGAACCCAGTGGCACGGAGGGCGAGGGGAGCCACACCGAGGAATCCTCAGCACCATCCACCTCAGCTGAGGACCAGAGCAACTCGGAGGATGACTCCCTTGTGGAGGCGGGTGTCAGCAGCCACCACACCCCAGCTAGTGTTGCTGTCCCCGCCACCACCAGCACCACCACCGCCCTCCCATCGGCTCCCATTCCACAGGTCCGTGGAGGCTCCCATGTTCGGGAGCGTGTCTCCTTTGGCCCAGGCACCGCACCCCCTGCCCCTGTGTCCCCTGCTGCCCTGAGTGAGGAGTCTGTGTACCTCCTTCGCCAGCTCCATGTAGGGCAGACAGCCATGCTGAGTGTCCTCCATGCGCACACCGCACTGTTGACTCAGCTGGTGTCGTTCATGGAGGGCATCTCATCGGGCATGTCTGACCTACAGAGGGGCAACAGGTCCATGGACTCCTCCCTGACGGCAGCAGTGTCCCTCCTCAGACAGTCCCTCACCCCTCCTGCCTCTGCTCCATCCACACTCCCCAGCACCTTGCCCGTCCCAAGCACACACACACCGGCTCAGGCACACACCAGCACACACACATCCAGCACACAGACACACACGCCACAAACTAAACGCACATGCACGCACAGTCAGGGGACTGAAACCAGACTCACAGGGGATGGGGCCCTGGTACACACACGCATCCACGGGCACTGCGCAGTCCTCACTTGCCTCTCCCTCCAAAGCACCCTCCCTTGCCTCACCTGCAACCCCAAAGACCCAGCGCCTCTTCCTCAGTGACCTGGGCCTCTTCCCCTCCGATCCAGCTGCCCCAGCATCCAGGGGGAAGAGGAAGCCCCCCCACACGGAGCAGAGTGCCCCTCGCCCCCGGACACCCTCCCCCAGGTGCAGACAGACTGAGGCACCCACCCGCAAGTCCCCCGGAGTAGTAAGAGCAAGACCCCACCGCCGCCCTGCAGCTCAAGCACCAGGTCACCTTCCTCCATCCCTCAGGCCCCCACTCCACAGGTGCCCCCGCCACACCCTGCCCCAGGTTCCCCCACCCACAGATATACCATCCCCAAGAGGCTCCGGCCTTCTCCCCCTGCCACTTGCTCTCCCGGCACCACACCCCCGCTGCGCTTGTCTGTGCCACTGATGTGGTGAGGGTGTCCTCCCCCTCTGTCCAGCCCACCTTGCCTGTTTCCCATTCTCCTCCCCTGGTGGTAGGCACTGCAGTGGAGTCCACTACCACCCTGTCTGACTTGGGCACTGCAGTGGCGGACCTGTCCACTCCATCTGCAGGGTCCACTGCAGTCGTGCCGGCACCCACAACATCTGAGCCATGCCCCCAGTTGTGCCGGCACACACCATGTCAGACACCTCCACTGCAGTTGTCAGTGGCTCTCCAGCACCCACCACCCCTTCCCTGCTTCCTCCTGGTGAGCCCTGATCCTGTCCCTGCGGTGCCTGGCCTACCCCCCGGTTGCCCCTCCTAGTGGATTGTCCCTGGTTTTGTGCAGGCATGTGTAGGGTGGCATCTGCCACTGTCACCCACTTGTGACTTTGTTGATGGACTGGCCATTGGCCTTTGTTTATGTTCTACCGGACTTCTACTTTTAATGCCACATATGCTGAATAAAGCAACTTTCTGTTCTCTAGTGCTTTTGCTTCTGATGTACATGATGTTGATGATGCTAACAATGCCCTTGCTGCAGTGATGGTGATATTTGGTCTCATGATAATGAAGTGTTACTGTGCAGGAACCCATGTGGTCCAGGGGTTATGTGTCCTATCCTGTGGTGTATCCATGTCATCCATAGCAGCATCTGAGGGTGTCATGTGTTCAGTATTTGGCAATGAGATTTCCTACTTAGATTGGCAACTTCACATCTGTGGCTTCCACTCCTGCACATCTGTTGTGCCTGCCATTGTTCTATTCGTCTACTTCCCTGACCGTGTGGCCATCTCCAGTGAACATGCAGGTTTGGGCATCAATGGGGAAGGACTAATCTGTGTTGTCAGTGCAACATTGCTATACAAGTGTGTTGGATCTGTGCTGATGATTCCGTTGGCACTTCCATGACCAGGCTGATGGGACGGGAGCCCTCATTTGTTGCTAATTGTTGATTGTGTGTCCCATTGCTGCCATGGTATGGTATCTGTTCGCCTCACATCTGCAGTCTCCACAGGGTATCTGCATGTGTGTGCCCATTGGTGCAAATATGTGGGTCTGCATTCGGATGGTCACTTCTGTCATTGTGTCATTGATGATTGTTGACGGTGTCAGCCCCCATGGGTGTTGTTTGTCTGCACATGGCCAAAGTTATGTCTTATTTGCACTGCAGGATTTGGCTCCCCCAATTTATGTTGCAATGGGACACATACACTACTTTGCCACTGATGTGTTTGTTGTTCTGTGACCAGGAATCATCCATGCAGTTTGGCAGTTGCACCTCTTACTTTGTCAAACACTTGCCTTTTGGTCACTGTGATGATGGGGGTTTGGACCCCATTGCCACAATGTTCAAGATGTGCTGCAGCTATGGACCCCACACTTGCCTTTTGGTCACTGTGATGATGGGGGTTTGGACCCCATTGCCACAATGTTCAAAATGTGCTTCTGCTATGGACCCGACACTTACATTTTGGTCACTGTGATGATGGGGGTTTGGACCCCATTGCCACAATGTTCAAAATGTGCTTCAGCTATGGACCCCACACTTACCTTTTGGTCACTGTGATGATGGGGGTTTGGACCCCATTGCCACAATGTTCAAAATGTGCTTCTGCTATGGACCCCACACTTACATTTTGGTCACTGTGATGATGGGGGTTTGGACCCCATTGCCACAATGTTCAAAATGTGCTTCAGCTATGGACCCCACACTTACCTTTTGTTCACTGTGATGATGGGGGTTTGGACCCCATTGCCACAATGGTCATGGCCTGCTTGCATTGTGGGTGCCACACACATATATGTGTGGCACATGTGCTAGGGGGTCACATTGTATGTTCAAAGTCATGTTCGGTGTTGTAGGCATTTGACACAGTCTACACACGCTTGTCATGGTGTTGGGGGATGTCTTCTTCTTGCATTCCCTAGGTTGTGGTGTGCTGGTTGTGTCATGCATTGTCCATCCTATGAGTGGGGGTGGTAGTAGTGGTAGGCATCCTGCCCCCCCTGGCTAAGGGTGGTGGTAGGCATCCAGCCCCCCCTGGGTGAGGGTGGTAGTAGTGGTAGGCATCCTGCCCCCCCTGGGTGAGGGTGGTAGTAGTGGTGGGCATCCTGCCCCCCTGGGTGAGGGTGGTAGTAGTTGTGGGCATCCTGCCCCCCCTGGCTAAGGGTGGTAGTAGTGGTAGGCATCCTGCCCCCCCTGGGTGAGGGTGGTAGTAGTGGTGGGCATCATGCCCCCCTGGCTAAGGGTGGTAGTAGTGGTAGGCATCCTGCCCCCCCTGGGTGAGGGTGGTAGTAGTGGTAGGCATCCTGCCCCCCCTGGGTGAGGGTGGTAGTAGTGGTAGGCATCCTGCCCCCCCTTCTGGGTGAGGGTGGTAGTAGTGGTAGGCATCCTGCCCCCCCTGGGTGAGGGTGGTAGTAGTGGTGGGCATCCTGCCCACCCCTGGCTAAGGGTGGTAGTAGTGGTAGGCATCCTGCCCCCCTGGCTAAGGGTGGTAGTAGTGGTAGGCATCCTGCCCCCCTGGGTGAGGGTGGTAGTAGTGGTGGGCATCCTGCCCCCCTGGCTAAGGGTGGTAGTAGTGGTAGGCATCCTGCCCCCCTGGGTGAGGGTGGTAGTAGTGGTAGACATCCTGCCCCCCTGGGTGAGGGTGGTAGTAGTGGTGGGCATCCTGCCCCCCTGGCTAAGGGTGGTAGTAGTGGTAGGCATCCTGCCCCCCTGGGTGAGGGTGGTAGTAGTGGTGGGCATCCTGCCCCCAGGCTAAGGGTGGTAGTAGTGGTAGGCATCCTGCCCCCCTGGGTGAGGGTGGTAGTAGTGGTAGGCATCCTGCCCCCTGGGTGAGGGTGGTAGTAGTGGTGGGCATCCTGCCCCCCTGGCTAAGGGTGGTAGTAGTGGTAGGCATCCGGCCCCCCTGGGTGAGGGTGGTAGTAGTGGTAGGCATCCTGCCCCCCTGGCTAAGGGTGGTAGTAGTGGTAGGCATCCTGCCCCCCTGGGTGATGGTGGTAGTAGTGGTAGGCATCCTGCCCCCCTGGGTGAGGGTGGTAGTAGTGGTAGGCATCCTGCCCCCTGGGTGAGGGTGGTAGTAGTGGTGGGCATCCTGCCCCCCTGGCTAAGGGTGGTAGTAGTGGTAGGCATCCTGCCCCCCTGGGTGAGGGTGGTAGTAGTGGTAGGCATCCTGCCCCCCTGGGTGAGGGTGGTAGTAGTGGTGGGCATCCTTCCCCTCTGGCTAAGGGTGGTACTAGTGGTAGGCATCCTGCCCCCCTGGGTGAGGGTGGTAGTAGTGGTAGGCATCCTGCCCCCCTGGGTGATGGTGGTAGTAGTGGTAGGCATCCTGCCCCCCTGGGTGAGGGTGGTAGTAGTGGTAGGCATCCTGCCCCCCTGGGTGAGGGTGGTAGTAGTGGTGGGCATCCTGCCCCCTGGCTAAGGGTGGTAGTAGTGGTAGGCATCCTGCCCCCAGGCTAAGGGTGGTAGTAGTGGTAGGCATCCTGCCCCCTGGGTGAGGGTGGTAGTAGTGGTAGGCATCCTGCCCCCCTGGGTGAGGGTGGTATTAGTGGTAAGCATCCTGCCCCCCTGGGTGAGGGTGGTAGTAGTGGTGGGCATCCTGCCCCCCTGGCTAAGGGTGGTAGTAGTGGTAGGCATCCTGCCCCCCTGGGTGAGGGTGGTAGTAGTGGTAGGCATCCTGCCCCCCTGGCTAAGGGTGGTAGTAGTGGTAGGCATCCTGCCCCCCTGGGTGATGGTGGTAGTAGTGTTAGGCATCCTGCCCCCTGGGTGAGGGTGGTAGTAGTGGTAGGCATCCTGCCCCCCTGGGTGAGGGTGGTAGTAGTGGTGGGCATCCTGCCCCCCTGGCTAAGGGTGGTAGTAGTGGTAGGCATCCTGCCCCCCTGGGTGAGGGTGGTAGTAGTGGTGGGCATCCTGCCCCCTGGCTAAGGGTGGTAGTAGTGGTAGGCATCCTGCCCCCCTGGGTGAGGGTGGTAGTAGTGGTAGGCATCCTGCCCCCTGGGTGAGGGTGGTAGTAGTGGTGGGCATCCTGCCCCCCTGGCTGAGGGTGGTAGTAGTGGTAGGCATCCTGCCCCCCTGGGTGAGGGTGGTAGTAGTGGTAGGCATCCTGCCCCCCTGGGTAAGGGTGGTAGTAGTGGTAGGCATCCTGCCCCCCTGGGTGATGGTGGTAGTAGTGGTAGGCATCCTGCCCCCCTGGGTGATGGTGGTAGTAGTGGTAGGCATCCTGCCCCCCTGGGTGAGGGTGGTAGTAGTGGTGGGCATCCTGCCCCCTGGGTGATGGTGGTAGTAGTGGTAGGCATCCTGCCCCCCTGGGTGATGGTGGTAGTAGTGGTAGGCATCCTGCCCCCCTGGGTGAGGGTGGTAGTAGTGGTAGGCATCCTGCCCCCCTGGGTGAGGGTGGTAGTAGTGGTGGGCATCCTGCCCCCTGGCTAAGGGTGGTAGTAGTGGTAGGCATCCTGCCCCCCTGGGTGAGGGTGGTAGTAGTGGTAGGCATCCTGCCCCCTGGGTAAGGGTGGTAGTAGTGGTAGGCATCCTGCCCCCCTGGGTGAGGGTGGTAGTAGTGGTAGGCATCCTGCCCCCTGGGTAAGGGTGGTAGTAGTGGTAGGCATCCTGCCCCCCTGGGTGATGGTGGTAGTAGTGGTAGGCATCCTGCCCCTCCTGGGTGATGGTGGTAGTAGTGGTAGGCATCCTGCCCCTCCTGGGTGATGGTGGTAGTAGTGGTAGGCATCCTGCCCCCCCTGGGTGAGGGTGGTAGTAGTGGTAGGCATCCTGCCCCCCCTGGGTGAGGGTGGTAGTAGGGGTGGGCATCCTGCCCCCCCCTGGCTAAGGGTGGTAGTAGTGGTAGGCATCCTGCCCCCCTGGCTAAGGGTGGTAGCAGTGGTAGGCATCCTGCCCCCCTGGGTGAGGGTGGTAGTAGTGGTGGGCATCCTGCCCCCCTGGCTAAGGGTGGTAGTAGTGGTAGGCATCCTGCCCCCCTGGGTGAGGGTGGTAGTAGTGGTAGACATCCTGCCCCCTGGGTGAGGGTGGTAGTAGTGGTGGGCATCCTGCCCCCCTGGCTAAGGGTGGTAGTAGTGGTAGGCATCCTGCCCCCCTGGGTGAGGGTGGTAGTAGTGGTGGGCATCCTGCCTCCCAGGCTAAGGGTGGTAGTAGTGGTAGGCATCCTGCCCCCCTGGGTGAGGGTGGTAGTAGTGGTAGGCATCCTGCCCCCTGGGTGAGGGTGGTAGTAGTGGTGGGCATCCTGCCCCCTGGCTAAGGGTGGTAGTAGTGGTAGGCATCCTGCCCCCCTGGGTGAGGGTGGTAGTAGTGGTAGGCATCCTGCCCCCCTGGCTAAGGGTGGTAGTAGTGGTAGGCATCCTGCCCCCCTGGGTGATGGTGGTAGTAGTGGTAGGCATCCTGCCCCCTGGGTGAGGGTGGTAGTAGTGGTAGGCATCCTGCCCCCCTGGGTGAGGGTGGTAGTAGTGGTGGGCATCCTGCCCCCCTGGCTAAGGGTGGTAGTAGTGGTAGGCATCCTGCCCCCTGGGTGAGGGTGGTAGTAGTGGTAGGCATCCTGCCCCCTGGGTGAGGGTGGTAGTAGTGGTGGGCATCCTGCCCCCCTGGCTAAGGGTGGTAGTAGTGGTAGGCATCCTGCCCCCTGGGTGAGGGTGGTAGTAGTGGTAGGCATCCTGCCCCCTGGGTGAGGGTGGTAGTAGTGGTAGGCATCCTGCCCCCCTGGGTGAGGGTGGTAGTAGTGGTGGGCATCCTGCCCCCTGGCTAAGGGTGGTAGTAGTGGTAGGCATCCTGCCCCCCAGGCTAAGGGTGGTAGTAGTGGTAGGCATCCTGCCCCCTGGGTGAGGGTGGTAGTAGTGGTAGGCATCCTGCCCCCCTGGGTGAGGGTGGTATTAGTGGTAAGCATCCTGCCCCCCTGGGTGAGGGTGGTAGTAGTGGTGGGCATCCTGCCCCCCTGGCTAAGGGTGGTAGTAGTGGTAGGCATCCTGCCCCCCTGGGTGAGGGTGGCAGTAGTGGTAGGCATCCTGCCCCCCTGGCTAAGGGTGGTAGTAGTGGTAGGCATCCTGCCCCCCTGGGTGATGGTGGTAGTAGTGGTAGGCATCCTGCCCCCCTGGGTGAGGGTGGTAGTAGTGGTGGGCATCCTGCCCCCTGGGTGATGGTGGTAGTAGTGGTAGGCATCCTGCCCCCCTGGGTGATGGTGGTAGTAGTGGTAGGCATCCTGCCCCCTGGGTGAGGGTGGTAGTAGTGGTAGGCATCCTGCCCCCCTGGGTGAGGGTGGTAGTAGTGGTGGGCATCCTGCCCCCTGGCTAAGGGTGGTAGTAGTGGTAGGCATCCTGCCCCCCTGGGTGAGGGTGGTAGTAGTGGTAGGCATCCTGCCCCCTGGGTAAGGGTGGTAGTAGTGGTAGGCATCCTGCCCCCCTGGGTGATGGTGGTAGTAGTGGTAGGCATCCTGCCCCCTGGGTGAGGGTGGTAGTAGTGGTAGGCATCCTGCCCCCTGGGTAAGGGTGGTAGTAGTGGTAGGCATCCTGCCCCCCTGGGTGATGGTGGTAGTAGTGGTAGGCATCCTGCCCCTCCTGGGTGATGGTGGTAGTAGTGGTAGGCATCCTGCCCCTCCTGGGTGATGGTGGTAGTAGTGGTAGGCATCCTGCCCCCCCTGGGTGAGGGTGGTAGTAGTGGTAGGCATCCTGCCCCCCCTGGGTGAGGGAGGTAGTAGGGGTGGGCATCCTGCCCCCCTGGCTAAGGGTGGTAGTAGTGGTAGGCATCCTGCCCCCCTGGCTAAGGGTGGTAGCAGTGGTAGGCATCCTGCCCCCTCGGTGAGGGTGGTAGTAGTGGTGGGCATCCTGCCCCCTGGCTAAGGGTGGTAGTAGTGGTAGGCATCCTGCCCCCTGGGTGAGGGTGGTAGTAGTGGTAGACATCCTGCCCCCCTGGGTGAGGGTGGTAGTAGTGGTGGGCATCCTGCCCCCCTGGCTAAGGGTGGTAGTAGTGGTAGGCATCCTGCCCCCCTGGGTGAGGGTGGTAGTAGTGGTGGGCATCCTGCCCCCCAGGCTAAGGGTGGTAGTAGTGGTAGGCATCCTGCCCCCCTGGGTGAGGGTGGTAGTAGTGGTAGGCATCCTGCCCCCTGGGTGAGGGTGGTAGTAGTGGTGGGCATCCTGCCCCCTGGCTAAGGGTGGTAGTAGTGGTAGGCATCCTGCCCCCCTGGGTGAGGGTGGTAGTAGTGGTAGGCATCCTGCCCCCTGGCTAAGGGTGGTAGTAGTGGTAGGCATCCTGCCCCCCTGGGTGATGGTGGTAGTAGTGGTAGGCATCCTGCCCCCCTGGGTGAGGGTGGTAGTAGTGGTAGGCATCCTGCCCCCTGGGTGAGGGTGGTAGTAGTGGTGGGCATCCTGCCCCCTGGCTAAGGGTGGTAGTAGTGGTAGGCATCCTGCCCCCCTGGGTGAGGGTGGTAGTAGTGGTAGGCATCCTGCCCCCCTGGGTGAGGGTGGTAGTAGTGGTGGGCATCCTGCCCCCTGGCTAAGGGTGGTAGTAGTGGTAGGCATCCTGCCCCCCTGGGTGAGGGTGGTAGTAGTGGTAGGCATCCTGCCCCCCTGGGTGAGGGTGGTAGTAGTGGTAGGCATCCTGCCCCCCTGGGTGAGGGTGGTAGTAGTGGTGGGCATCCTGCCCCCCTGGCTAAGGGTGGTAGTAGTGGTAGGCATCCTGCCCCCCAGGCTAAGGGTGGTAGTAGTGGTAGGCATCCTGCCCCCCGGGTGAGGGTGGTAGTAGTGGTAGGCATCCTGCCCCCCTGGGTGAGGGTGGTATTAGTGGTAAGCATCCTGCCCCCCTGGGTGAGGGTGGTAGTAGTGGTGGGCATCCTGCCCCCCTGGCTAAGGGTGGTAGTAGTGGTAGGCATCCTGCCCCCCTGGGTGAGGGTGGCAGTAGTGGTAGGCATCCTGCCCCCCTGGCTAAGGGTGGTAGTAGTGGTAGGCATCCTGCCCCCCTGGGTGATGGTGGTAGTAGTGGTAGGCATCCTGCCCCCTGGGTGAGGGTGGTAGTAGTGGTAGGCATCCTGCCCCCCTGGGTGAGGGTGGTAGTAGTGGTGGGCATCCTGCCCCCCTGGCTAAGGGTGGTAGTAGTGGTAGGCATCCTGCCCCCTGGGTGAGGGTGGTAGTAGTGGTGGGCATCCTGCCCCCCTGGCTAAGGGTGGTAGTAGTGGTAGGCATCCTGCCCCCCTGGGTGAGGGTGGTAGTAGTGGTAGGCATCCTGCCCCCTGGGTGAGGGTGGTAGTAGTGGTAGGCATCCTGCCCCCCTGGGTGAGGGTGGTAGTAGTGGTGGGCATCCTGCCCCCCTGGCTGAGGGTGGTAGTAGTGGTAGGCATCCTGCCCCCCTGGGTGAGGGTGGTAGTAGTGGTAGGCATCCTGCCCCCCCTGGGTGAGGTTGGTAGTAGTGGTAGGCATCCTGCCCCCCCTGGGTAAGGGTGGTAGTAGTGGTAGGCATCCTGCCCCCCCTGGGTGATGGTGGTAGTAGTGGTAGGCATCCTGCCCCCCCTGGGTGATGGTGGTAGTAGTGGTAGGCATCCTGCCCCCCCTGGGTGAGGGTGGTAGTAGTGGTGGGCATCCTGCCCCCCTGGGTGATGGTGGTAGTAGTGGTAGGCATCCTGCCCCCCTGGGTGATGGTGGTAGTAGTGGTAGGCATCCTGCCCCCCTGGGTGAGGGTGGTAGTAGTGGTAGGCATCCTGCCCCCCTGGGTGAGGGTGGTAGTAGTGGTGGGCATCCTGCCCCCTGGCTAAGGGTGGTAGTAGTGGTAGGCATCCTGCCCCCCTGGGTGAGGGTGGTAGTAGTGGTAGGCATCCTGCCCCCCTGGGTAAGGGTGGTAGTAGTGGTAGGCATCCTGCCCCCTGGGTGATGGTGGTAGTAGTGGTAGGCATCCTGCCCCCCTGGGTGAGGGTGGTAGTAGTGGTAGGCATCCTGCCCCCCTGGGTAAGGGTGGTAGTAGTGGTAGGCATCCTGCCCCCTGGGTGATGGTGGTAGTAGTGGTAGGCATCCTGCCCCTCCTGGGTGATGGTGGTAGTAGTGGTAGGCATCCTGCCCCTCCTGGGTGATGGTGGTAGTAGTGGTAGGCATCCTGCCCCCCTGGGTGAGGGTGGTAGTAGTGGTGGGCATCCTGCCCCCTGGGTGATGGTGGTAGTAGTGGTAGGCATCCTGCCCCCCTGGGTGATGGTGGTAGTAGTGGTAGGCATCCTGCCCCCCTGGGTGAGGGTGGTAGTAGTGGTAGGCATCCTGCCCCCCTGGGTGAGGGTGGTAGTAGTGGTGGGCATCCTGCCCCCCTGGCTAAGGGTGGTAGTAGTGGTAGGCATCCTGCCCCCCCTGGGTGAGGGTGGTAGTAGTGGTGGGCATCCTGCCCCCCTGGCTAAGGGTGGTAGTAGTGGTGGGCATCCTGCCCCCCCTGGCTAAGGGTGGTAGTAGTGGTAGGCATCCTGCCCCCCCTGGGTGAGGGTGGTAGTAGTGGTAGGCATCATGCCACCCCTGGGTAGGGGTGGTGGTGCGCATTCAGGCCCCTGTGTGCATATGTGGCATTGGTGATGGGCATCCCGCCCCTATGGTGCTGCTGTTGCTGGTGTAAGTATATTCAGCATCCCCGTGTGTGTGTGTGATGTGTCGTGTACGTGTTGTATGTGTTTTGTGGTTGGTGTCTGGCTTACCTTCTGCGCCGTACGCGTCCGTGCCTGTTCCGGTAGTAAATGTAGAATATTGGTATGATCGGGACGAAGGGATTCATGGTTGGTTCGTGTCGTTCGTCCTTCTCGTTGCTTCGCGTCGTCCTCGTCGCTTCGCCTCGTCCTCGCCGCTTCGCCTCGTCCTCGTCGCTCGCGTCGTCCTCGCCGCTGCCGTGTTCGCCTCGGAGCCGTGGATCGTGTTGTGGCGCGAATCGGAGCTTATGTGCGCCTCTCCCGGATGCTTTGACGTGCCGCTGCGTAGCGACGGGTTCAGCGCGTACGGAAAGCGCATCGCACTTGTCCGGCCGGACGGGGCTGCATTTTTCCTTCCGTGCGACTCGATTCGGCGTTTCCGGATTCGCCTCGGTCGGAGAACAGGACCTGGTTTGGGTGAGTACGGCTCGGCCGGATTTTTTGCTGTTGTGCGCATCGTACTTGCTCGTTCGGTGTACTGTACGGATCGGTCGGGAAACAGGCTTTTGCATGGCTTTTTTCCCGACCGAATGGTATTGGGTGCGCCTCCGACCGAGATCGGAATCGGCCCCTCAGTGTTTGCTGTCAATGTTCATGGGACAGTTCATTTATGAACATCTACAGGATGTGTATGTTGGCACTTGTTGCCCATTGTTATGTGTGCATGTGGGTTGTTCTTGTTGTGAAGTGTTGTGTGATGTCTGTGATGCCACACCCAGACTAGTGAATGTTGTTCTGTTGTGTTTTCCTAGGTGACTTTGACCTCTCCTTGCCTACATACACTCCGTCCCCTGGTACATTGTATTCCTGTAGAAAATTGTACATCCTGGAATAAAGACGGAGCAGGTACAACAACATGTGTGTAATGATTTGTTTATTTACAAAGGTGACATGTGAGGGGGTACATTGACAGTGAGGTGATTAGTGGAGCAGTGAGTTGACAGTTATGGTAAATGAGATAATCGAGTGGTCACCACATAGGTGTGGTGACCCAGTCCAACAGACAGATGCCATTCACAAGGCAGTGTGGGGAAGGACAGTCCAAAAAGTCAATGCAGTGGTGCAGAGGGTTGCCATCATGGCTGGCTGCGTGACTGGCATTTGGCAGGTGCTTTGCCAACAGATACTCCCAGGGTTTTCTTTGGACGGCCCCTTTTCCGTTTGGCAGGGGGGGCCTCTGCTACAGGGCCAGTGGGGTCTGAGGACTCACCACTCTCTGTGGTCACAGGGGAGGATGGTGAACTGTCATCCTGCGGACCACCAGTGGGAGGGGGAGGTGTTGTTTGGGGCACAGGCCTGTCCCTCAGTACCGCCACTAGTTGGCCCAAGAGGTCCACAATTTGTCCCATGCGGGTGTCCATGGACCTCATCAGCAGGAGGAGCTCACGTGAATCTTGTTCAGACCGGGCCGTTTGTCCCTGGGCCTGTTCATATGCCCCAAGGACTCTGTGGATGTGGTCCAGGGATTCGGTCCCAGGCTGTGATCGTGTGTGGGTGACCCTGCCCCTCCCACCTGCACTGCTGCCACGGACCGGTTGCCTCTCCACTGTCGGACCACACATCCTCTCCCTGCCCTCCTCAGTTGGTGGGGTGGGGTGGTCATCCTGTGGGACAGGGAGGGTGTTGCAGGCACCACTGGTGGTTGTAGTTGTGGTGGTGGTGGAGGACGCACCATACATAACACCATGGGCATACAGATTGGTTGTTGTAGCTGCAGGTGTGGTGCGGGGGACGATGGGGTCCTGGGACCTGTTGCGCCCTGGAACACCAGATGGGCCGGCCTCGGTCTCCTCGTCTGAAGATTCCTGGAAGTCAACATCCGAGAGTCGATGTTACGGGGGGGGTAGACTGGCCCTGCAGGTTGCTGGTGTCGTCCTCTGCAGTTAATTCTTGGTCACCTGTGGGTCAGATGGGAAATGGTCATTGGGGTGCACCCCGTAAGATTTGTGTTAGCTGTGTGTCATTCACTGTTAGTACACTACACAGTTGACTGATCATCACATTGTTTCCTATGTGCACTACTGTGCCTCCTGACATGCTGCGGTGGTACATGCATTTCTTGTCCATGGTGTGAGGTGTCAATATGTACCATGCGCCACGTGCATAATTTGTGATTACAGGGACATGTTGACATCTAGGGCCTTGCGCTAAATATGATTTTTGTGCGGACTGTTTGTAGATTTTTTTGACCTGTCAGCCGTCACATCTGGGCATGTCCTGGCCATTGTCATCTCCTGCATACCTTTGTCTTGTCATGTGCATATCTGGATTGGTACCACATACCATGCTTTCTTACTGTTCATATGGTCCTTGTTACTCTGGCCCCATGGCACTGAACCTGTCATTCATTGCTATGCATGATTGTTCCTAGTCTTTCCTCTACATGTGCATTGGTGTGTCACACTTTGGTTGCTGTGACAGTTTCCTTTGCTTAGCTGTGTGCACACTGTGCTTGGCAATATGATTGGTGTGCATATTTGTGCATTGAGAGGACTGGTGTTGTCATATGGCACCATTCTGTTTGTGTCGAATGGCTAGGTGCACGTACTGCCTACTTACCTGTTGTGTGTTAGCATTTGTCTTTGTTTTGTGACACATATGTGTGTGCGTGGTGGAGGCTTGCATCCTGCTCAGTGGTGGCACAAGACAGAATAATATGTCTGGCTAGCTGTTTGTTTATTTGGAGTGATCCATTATATGCAACATGCATCTGGGTGGTATGGGGAGAGCCATCTTGTTGGACTGGGGGACAGGGGGCATGGTGGGAGTAGTAGTCCAGGCCTCCCTCCCACATACAGCCCTCCATGACAAGATGGCTACCTACCTGTTAGTTTGTTGGTTGGGGATGTAATGGCTGACACATGCTTCTGGGTGGGGTGGGGTGTGCTCCATCCTGCTGAGGTGTGGGACAGGGGGCATGGTGGGAGTAGTAGTCCAGGCCTCCCCCTCAAACAGCCCTCCATGGCAAGATGGCTACCTACCTGTTAGTTTGTTTGTTGGGGATGTGATGGCTGACACATGCTTCTGGGTGGGGGAGTGCTCCATCCTGCTGAGGTGTGGGACAGGGGGCATGGTGGGAGTAGTAGTCCAGGCCTCCCT
This sequence comes from Calotriton arnoldi, assembly GCA_963921515.1. Taxonomy (NCBI): domain Eukaryota; kingdom Metazoa; phylum Chordata; class Amphibia; order Caudata; family Salamandridae; genus Calotriton; species Calotriton arnoldi. The sequence continues at coordinate 128,621 of CAWUFW010017487.1, read as the reverse complement.
CCCACATACAGCCCTTCATGGCAAGATGGCTACCTACCTGTTGGTTTGTTTGTTGGGGATGTAATGGCTGACACATGCTTCTGGGTGGGGGAGTGCTCCATCCTGCTGAGGTGAGGGACAGGTGGCATGGTGGGAGTGGTAGTCCAGTCCTCCCTCCCACATACAGCCCTCCATGGCAAGATGACTACCTACCTGTTGGCTTGTTTGTTGGGGATGTAATGGCTGACACATGCTTCTGGGTGGGGTGGGGGTGTGCTCCATCCTGCTGAGGTGTGAGACAGGGGGCATGGTGGGAGTAGTAGTCCAGGCCTCCCCCCCAAACAGCCCTCCATGGCAAGATGGCTACCTACCTGTTAGTTTGTTTGTTGGGGATGTAATGGCTGACACATGCTTCTGGGTGGGGGAGTGCTCCATCCTGCTGAGGTGTGGGACAGGGGGCATGGTGGGAGTAGTAGTCCAGGCCTCCCTTCCACATACAGCCCTCCATGGCAAGATGGCTACCTACCTATTGGTTTGTTTGTTGGGGATGTAATGGCTGACACATGCTTCTGGGTGGGGTGGGGTGTGCTCCATCCTGCTGAGGTGTGGGACAGGGGGCATGGTGGGAGTAGTAGTCCAGGCCTCCCCCAAACAGCCCTCCATTGCAAGATGGCTACCTACCTGTTAGTTTGTTTGTTGGGGATGTAATGGCTGACACATGCTTCTGGGTGGGGGAGTGCTCCATCCTGCTGAGGTGTGGGACAGGCGGCATGGTGGGAGTAGTAGTCCAGGCCTCCCTCCCACATACAGCCCTCCATGGCAGGATGGCTACCTACCTGTTGGATTGTTGGTTGGGGATGTAATGGCTGACACATGCTTCTGGGTGGGGTGGGGGAGTGCTCCATCCTGCTGAGGTATGGGACAGGGGGCATGGTGGGAGTAGTAGTCCAGGCCTCCCTCCCACATACAGCCCTCCATGGCAAGATGGCTACATACATGTTAGTTTGTTGGTTGGGGATGTAATGGCTGACACATGCTTCTGGGTGGGGTGGGGGTGTCCTCCATCCTGCTGAGGTGTGGGACAGGGGGCATGGTGGGAGTAGTAGTCCAGGCCTCCCCCCAAACAGCCCTCCATGGCAAGATGGCTACCTACCTGTTAGTTAGTTTGTTGGGGATGTAATGGCTGACTCATGCTTCTGGGTGGGGGAGTGCTCCATCCTGCTGAGGTGTGGGACAGGGGGCATGGTGGGAGTAGTAGTCCAGGCCTCCCCCCAAACAGCCCTCCATGGCAAGATGGCTACCTACCTGTTAGTTTGTTTGTTGGGGATGTAATGGCTGACACATGCTTCTGGGTGGGGTGGGGGAGTGCTCCATCCTGCTGAGGTGTGGGACAAGGGGGCATGGTGGGAGTTGCAGTGCTGGCTGCCTGTGCACATGCACCCATGGTAATGTTGCTAGCTACATTGGTGGTGATTGGGAGGGGTGGATGTTGGATCTGTGAGACATGTTTTTGTGAGTGTGTGGTGCAGATGAATGGAATTGGTCCTAGGAGGTGTATCTTTGTAGTTGTGCAAGGCAGTACATAGCAGTGTGGTGGTAGTCATTAGTTTGTACTTACCAGCCTCCACTCCCCCGGGTACTCCTGTGAGACTCTCTGGATGCAGTATGGCAAGCACCTTCTCCTCCCATGGGGTGAATGGTTTTGGTGGTATGGGAGTGCCACCGCCAGTCTTGTCAGCCAGCTGACGGTTCTTGGTCCTCCTCTCTTTGACAACCCTCTTCAAGTCATGCCACTGCTTCATGATTTCCTTTCTGGATCTTGGGATGGTCCCTACTGCATTGACCTTCTGGACTATCCTTGCCCACATTTGAGTCCTTGTGGCTAATGGTGTCTGTTGGACCAGTCTACCAAACAGTTGTGGTTCCACTCTGACTATCTCATCTACCATTACCTTCAACTCACTCTCTGTGAATTTGGGCATTTTATGTGTTGACATGGTGTGTGATGTGCAGAGGTGTTGTAGGTGCAGGGGTGTAAGTGGTGGTGGTGGTGGTGATGTGTATGGTGTGTGATGTGCAAAGGGGTTAGGGGTGCAGGTGTGGAAGTGGTGGTGGTGCTGTGTGTGGTGTGAGTGGTGTTGGTGTGTAGCTTTGCCTAGCCTTTGTTCTCAGGGGTTGGGCCCTTCAGTTGTGGGTTAGTGCAGAGGATGGTGGTCAAGGAAGGGGCTGGTTTTATGCTCTATGTGGGTGTGTCCACATGTGGGAGTGCTCTCAGGTGTGTTGTGTGGGTTGTCCTTGTAATTTTTTTTTTTGTGCAATGTTGTGTCATTGGGGTGTGTTTTCTGTTTTTGGGTGGCATGGCTACTTTGGTGTGGGCACTTTGTGGCCTTATTGTGGGATTTTTAAATCGTCCGCAAAATTTGTCACGGAGCGTCCGCGGCGGTGGCTTTGCTGCAGCTCTTCCGCATGCTCTCCCATTCATCACTGTTAGCGACCGCGGCGGTCAGATAGAGCGGAACGTGCCGCGGGACCATCGGGGATATCCTAATTTCCCGTGCGGTGTCTCCGCTATCCTTGCGGCGGGTTGGTTTTTTTCCGCCGCGGATCCGTCTGCCGCGGATGTGTTTTGGCCATCTCCGCACGCTACAGGCAGTTTTTCTTTCCCCCGTACCGCCGCGGTCGGTGTTTTTTGGCGGTTGATCCTAATTTGGCCGCCGGTTTCTCCCCGGTGCCGGCGGGCGGTTGTTTTCCGCTTCCATGGCGGTCAGGGTGATTTTCCGACCGCCATCCTAATAGGCCCCTATGTTTGGAGTAGTAAATAATATTTGTGTATTTATAAATGTTTATGATATTTTTTTGTTATTTTTTTTAAATATGTGTTAAGTGATTTATAATGTATGTTATGTGTGTTATTGCTATTTTTATATTTTTGGGGGTATGTATTTGAGTTATAAATTATTTAACATGTCAATATATTTTTTAATGATAATTTTGTTGTCTATATTTTTGTGATCGATATTTTTGTTATTTTGTATGTTTATTTAATGTGTGCGATATTACTTATCATGTCATTTTTGACTTCGATAATGTTGAAAACGATATAAATGTTTTACGATATTTTGTAGTCGATATTTGTGTGTTTTTTTAATTAAGTATAGGATGTCGATATTAGTGTAATCCATATTTTTGTCACGATATTTTGGTAGGTCGATATTGTGTCTGTCGATATTATGTCAGTGATCCCCTGCAAATCTATCATCTCGCCCTGCTCTTTCTCAAAATGACTGCAACAAATTGGTTGAGTTTTTCTACAATAAAGTTGCTTCTGATTTTTCCACCATTAATAATTCTGCCATCCTCGATAATAACTACTGAAATGATTGACTCTAAAGAAAGCCTGACCTTTTTTCAGCCTTTGGAGACCATCACGTTTTGGTCTTATTAAAACCGTTCAGTTGGATCTTCCCTCTGATCTTCTGCCACCGGATAAGCTAATCATATTAAGTGCTACTCTTTCTCCCATCCTCACTGATCTGCTGAATACATCTTTATCTTGTGTTATGGTCTCAAGAGCACGGAAACATGCCTTGGTATTATCGCTACTCAAAACACCTAACCTGGAGGGATCAATATGGGACAATAATCGCCCCATTTCTGTGCTGCCTCTCAATGCTAATATTCGTGGGAAATATATTAGTGTCCAGCTGTCAGCATTTTTTTAAATCTCACAATGTGTTACACCCTTCCCGAATTTGGATTTTGGCCAGAACAGAGCACCAAAACCACACTGTTAGGTGTTACTGTACATCTCAGGCAGGAGCTGGATAGAGGAAGAACTGTGTACCTTGGTCGCTTGGATTTAAATGCCGCATTTGACACCGTCTCTCATCGAGTGCTCCTCAAGAGATTAGCGGTGGCTGGTGTCCAAGGACTCATGGTTTCAAACATTCTTGGAAGAGAGTTCATTTCAGGTTACTGCTAAACCCTGTGAATCCTCACTGTACTGGTTACCCCATAAAGCTCCCCAAGGTTCGTCACTGAACCATACCCACCTGTTGTCATACATAGTGGAAAATCATGGCCTGTCTTTCTATTCCTATGCGGATGACACACAAATTGCCATATCATTTTTTGCGATGGCCAACAGTACCTCATCGGACATGATCTGTTGTCTTTAGGAAGGGGTGAACTGGATGCACCTTAACTGTCTTAACTGAAATGTAAGCAAGATAAAACTGTTAGTATTGGGTAACTAGTCCCATTTCTGTGGACCTCATTGCTGGCTAAAGGAGTTAGATTCCTGTCCTATCCCTAGGCAGATGATTAAGGATATGGGTTTCTGGTTGGATGATAGACTGACTATGGATCAGGAAATTACTAAGCTGCATGCTGCTTTGGCCCGCTCATATTTTTGTGATCGATATTTTTGTTATTTTGTATGTTTATTTAATGTGTGCGATATTACTTATCATGATATTTTTGACTTCGATAATGTTGAAAACGATATAAATGTTTTACGATATTTTGTAGTCGATATTTGTGTGTTTTTTTAATTAAGTATAGGATGTCGATATTAGTGTAATCCATATTTTTGTCACGATATTTTGGTAGGTCGATATTGTGTCTGTCGATATTATGTCAGTGATCCCCTGCAAATCTATCATCTCGCCCTGCTCTTTCTCAAAATGACTGCAACAAATTGGTTGAGTTTTTCTACAATAAAGTTGCTTCTGATTATTCCACCTTTGATAATTCAGCCATCCTCGATAATATCTACTGAAATGATTGACTCTAAAGAAAGCCTGACCTTTTTTCAGCCTTTGGAGACCATCACGTTTTGGCCTTATTAAAAACCGTTCAGTTGGATCTTCCCTCTGATCTTCTGCCACCGGATAAGCTAATCATATTGAATGCTACTCTTTCTCCCATCCTCACTGATCTGCTGAATACATCTTTATCTTGTGTTATGGTCCCAAGAGCACAGAAACATGCCTTGGTATTATCGCTACTCAAAACACCTAACCTGGAGGGATCAATATGTGACAATTATCGCCCCATTTCTGTGCTGCCTCTCAATGCTAATATTCGTGGGAAATATGTTAGTGTCCAGCTGTCAGCATTTTTTTTAATCTCACAATGTGTTACACCCTTCCCGAATTTGGATTTTGGCCAGAACAGAGCACCAAAACCACACTGTTAGGTGTTACTGTACATCTCAGGCAGGAGCTGGATAGAGGAGGAACTGTGTACCTTGGTCGCTTGGATTTAAATGCCGCATTTGACACCGTCTCTCATCGAGTGCTCCTCAAGAGATTGGCGGTGGCTGGTGTCCAAGGACTCATGGTTTCAAACATTCTTGGAAGAGAGTTCATTTCAGGTTATTGCTAAACCCTGTGAATCCTCACTGTACTGGTTACCCCATAAAGCTCCCCAAGGTTCGTCACTGAACCATACCCACCTTTTGTCGTACATAGTGGAAAATCATGGCCTGTCTTTTTATTCCTATGCGGATGACACACAAATTGCCATATCATTTTTTGCGATGGACAACAGTACCTCATCAGACATGATCTGTTGTCTTTAGGAAGGGGTGAACTGGATGCGCCTTAACTGTCTTAACTGAAATGTAAGCAAGATAAAACTGTTAGTATTGTTTCTGGGGACCTCATTGCTGGCTAAAGGAGTTAGATTCCTGTCCTATCCCTAGGCAGATGATTAAGGATATGGGTTTCTGGTTGGATGATAGACTGACTATGGATCAGGAAATTACTAAGCTGCATGCTGCTTTGGCCCGCTCAGGTGCTTAAGACCCTTCTAAGACCCAAAAAACTTCTGTTAAGGCCCTAATATTTTCCAGATTGGACTATGACAGTGTACTTTATCTAACTGCTACTAATTCCTGGATAAAGCAGCTGCAAGCTGTTCAAAATGCCGCTTCCCACCTTCTTTGCCATAGTCCTCACAGAGCTTCATTCTCTCAACATCTTCACCTACTGATAGCTAAACACATAAGTCATTTTGCAATGTGTATACAGCCATGCACCAGGCGGGTTCTCTATGCATTTGATCCCTGATTCATTTTCACAACCATAAGTGTGAGCTTTGGTCAGTTGACTGCAATTTCGCCAGAATCTCTAAAGTAAGATTGGCAAGACAGGAGGGCTGTTCTTTTCCTTTCTGGGGCCTAAGCTATGGAATGCCTTGCTTTTCATTCTCCTCTATTGTAACTCCTACGCGATGTTCAAGAAGATGCTTAAGACTAACTCTTCTAGCTGTTTCAATCTTGCTCTGTTCATATTCTGTTGGCACTGGAAAATCCCTTTGGGGTGAGCAGGGGTTATCTTTAGTGTGTGACTCCCTTGCCCTGACTAGAGTGGTGGTTTCTGCCTGGCTTAGGCGCTTGACCTAGCCAACCAGAAATCCCATTTCTGACATTGGTTGTCAGCGGTGAGGATAGGACTTGCGTTTGTGCACTACCAAAATGATTCATTATTGCACCTAGACCACTACGCAACTACACACAGGTACTATTTTCCTTTTTTGGTTCTATTTTTGAGTGACCCTTAAAAAGTATCCACGCATCATGTCTCAGAAGGGTAAACCAGCAAGTGAGAAGGTAGAATTGGAGTTTGATATTGAGGCTTTGCATGCCTACAGAGTAGATCAGCTCAAGCAATTTTGCAAAGATTTTGGATGTCCTGTGAAGAGCAGCTCCAAGAAGGAGGAGCTACAGAAGGCCTTAAGGGCCTGGTGGGAGGGCAAAGAGGCTGGGGAGACAGGTGATGCAGAAGTGGATGAGGATACACAAGGGAATGGTTTCAGGTCACAGGATCTACCTGTGTCAAGAGCAGCCTCCAAGGCTGGCAGCCACCATTCGGCTAGGAGCTTTTCCCCAGAGTAGCTGGAGGAAAACCAAAGGGTCAGCGATCATGAGTTATAGATTTTAACCTTTAATATGAAACAATTGGAATTGGAGAACCAAAGGGCTGCCAGGGAGAGAGAGAAAATGGCAGAAGAGAGCAAGTACGCTCGTGCTTTGGAGGAAAATTAATTGCTTTTGGCTCATGAGTTGAGCCCAAGGTGTCCTGGCCCTCTAAGGGCAAGCACGACAACCGGGGTTCCCGCCGGTGCTACAGCTGTGGTCAGGAGGGCCACATAGCACGGGACCCCAAGTGTCCTAAGGCAAACCCAGCACCCACTGGTGCACCGTCACCGGGGTTAGTGAGTGTAGTGCTGGGGGAGGAGATGGTTCCTAGTGAAGGTGGGGAGCCAGCAGTCATGACCCATGTCTCCTTAGGAGACAGAGAGATGGTCCAGGGATCCTATCTGCCTGAGAACACTAAGAAGTACAGGCAGTGGGTGACCATCAATGGGAAGAGGGTGGAGGCTCTGAGAGACACAGAAGCCAGCATGACATCTGTGAGGTGTCAATGGGTGTCTGAGGAGCAGGTTATCCCCAATGCACTTCACCCTGTAGTTGCAGCATACAACTCTCAGTGCCTGTGTAAGTTGGCGCTAGTTCCCCTTGAGTGGGGGGGGGTCTCAGGTTCCTTGAAGGTCGTTGTTAGTCCATCCATGCCTGTAGACTGTCTGCTTGGCAATGACCTGGAGAGTTCCCCATGGAAGAAGGTGGAACGCCAGGCTCATTTGGAGATGTTGGGTCTGCCTGAGTGAGTCTGTGTGACCACTCGGTCAATGGCAGCCAGTAAGGGTAATCAGAAGGACCTGGAGCCTGAAACAGTGGCCCAGGTGCCTGCCAAAAAGAGGAAGGGCAGGTGGCGAGGGAAACCAGCCCCAGACGTTCCCACAGTCCAGGAGGAGGCAGAACCTGAGGGGGATGCCCTGGAACCTACAGGGGAACAAGTGGCTGAAATGGGAGAACTACCTGAGCTGACACATTGGCAGCAGGAGGGAGGTCCATCCAGGGAGGAGTTCTGCAGAGCGCGGATGGAGTGCCCTACTCTTGTTGGTTTGTGGCAACAGGCTGCAGACCAGGCAGCAGGTGATCAGTCCGGGTCACATCTAATTTACTGGGAAGATGGGTTGTTGTATAGTGAGCCTAAGGTTGCTGAGCCCGGTGCAGCCTGTGTGCTGGTGGTACCCGAGCGCTTCAGGACCTTCCTCCTGGGTCTGGCTCATGACGTGCCTCTAGCAGGACATTTGGGTTGCGACAAGACCTTTCAAAGGCTTCTCACCCACTTCCACTGGCCCTAGATGAGAAGGCACGTTGGTACACACTGTAGGTCTTGCCCAACTTGCCAGGCAAGTGGCAAGAGTGGAGGGAAGTGTAAGGCTCCCCTCCAACCCTTTCCTGTGGTAGGCACCCCTTTCGAGCAGGTGGGCATTGACATTGTGGGGTCACTGGAACCCAAGACAGCCTTAGGTAACAAGTTCATTTTGGTCTTGGTGGACCATGCCACCCGGTACCCAGAAGCTGTCCCTCTCCGGACAATCACGGCCCCCGTGGTAGGTTGTGCATTGATGGGGATCTTTTCCCAAGTGGGGTTACCCAGGGAGGTGGTCTCCGACCGTGGTACAAACTTCATTTCGAAGTACATGACATCATTGTGGGAGGAGTGCGGTGTGACATACAAGTTCACCACCCCTTACCACCCACAAGGGAATGAGTTGGTTGAGAGTATCAACCGAACCCTGAAGGGCATGATAAAGGGTCTTACGGAACCCATGAGACGGAAGTGGGACGTCTTTTTGCCATGCCTGTTGTTTGCATAAAGGGAGGTACCACAGAAGTCCTTAGGGTTCAGTCCCTTCGAACTAATGTATGGTCACCCTGTGAGAGGACCTCTGAGTCTGGTGAAGGAGGGGTGGGAGAGGACTCCTAGTAAGACCCCACAAGATGTGTTCAGCTATGTGCTGGCCTTCAGGAACCAGACTCAACGCTTCAGGAAATTCGCTCAGGCGAACCTGGAAGCTAGCCAGGAAGAAATGAAAAGATGGTATGACCAGAATGCCACTCTGGTCGAATTTCAGCCTGGCCAGAAAGTGTGGGTGATGGGACCAGTGGAGCCTTGTGCGCTCCAGGATAAGTAGACTGGTCCCTATGAGGTGGTGAAGCACAAGAGTGAGGTGACCTACTTGGTTGACTTACAGACTCCCAGGAACCCTTTGAGGGTCCTGCATGTAAACCGCCTCAAGCCGAACTTTGAGAGGTCTGAGGTAACTATGCTCCTCGCAACAGATGATGGAATGGAGGAGGAGAGTGAACCTCTTCCTGACCTCCTGTCAGTGAAGGAACATGATGGGTCAGTGGATGGGGTGAACCTCTCTCCTCCCTTGACCCCAGAACAGCAGAGGGACTGTCGCCAGTTGCTGGAACAGTTCGCCTCCCTGTTCTCTCTGACACCAGGAGTCACCAATTGGTGCGTCCATGATGTAGACACTGGAGACAGTCTACCTGTAAAACAAACATTTTACAGGGTAGCTGACAAAGTCAGGGCCAGCATCAAGGAAGAAGTTTCCAAGATGTTGGTGCTAGGGGTGATAGAGCCCTCAAGCAGCACCTGGGCTAGCCCAGTGGTCTTAGTACCAAAGGCTGCTGCGCCCGGTGCCACCCTAGAGCTCCGGTTCTGCGTGGACTACCGTGGGCTCAAAGCAGTCACTAAGACTGACGCGTACCCCATCCCCAGAGCTGATGAGTTTAGGAGCTGCCCGGTACCTCAGTACATTTGATTTAACAACTGGGTACTGGCAGATTGCCTTAACTGATGGGGCCAAGGAGAGGTCTGCGTTCTCCACACCAGAGGGGCATTACCAGTTCCGGGTTTTGCCCTTTGGGATGAAGAAAGCCCCCGCTACCTTCCAGAGCCTGGTCAACCGGGTACTGTCCGGGCTGGAGGAATTCAGCGCCATTTACCTGGATGACATTGCTGTGTTCAGCTCCAGTTGGGCGGAACATTTGCAACACCTCTGTGAAGTGTTGAAGGCCCTGCAACGGGCAGGCCTCACTATCAAGGCGAGTAAGTGCCAGATAGGGCAGGGGTCTGTGGTGTACTTGGGACACCAGGTAGGAAGCGGCCAGGTGGCGCCCCTACAAGCAAAAATTGACACCATTCTGGCTTGGGAGCCCCCCAAGACCTAGACAGAGGTGAGAGCCTTTTTAGGTCTCACCGGGTACTACAGACGGTTTGTCAAGGGGTATGGCACCATTGTTGCCCCCGTGACAGAGCTGACTTCAAAGAAACAGCCCAGGAAGGTGATCTGGACTGATGCCTGCCAGACCGCATTTGATGCCGTGAAATCTGCCATGTGTACGGCGCCCATGCTTAAGGCACCTGACTTCTCCAAAGAATTTGTCATGCAGACAGATGCTTCAGAGCATGGGGTGGGCGCAGTACTCTCACAATTGAACGACGAGGGCTTGGACCAACCTGTAGCTTTCATCAGTAGGAGGCTACTTCCCAGGGACCGGAGGTGGAGTGCAATTGAAAGGGAAGCTTTTGCTGTGGTCTGGGCACTGAAGAAGCTAAGGCCCTACTTGTTTGGGAGTCACTCCTGGGTTCAGACCGACCACAGGCCCCTCAGATGGTTGATGCAGATGAGGGGTGAAAATCCAAAACTGTTGAGGTGGTCCATCTCCCTACAGGGAATGGACTTTATGGTGGAACACCGCCCTGGTACAGAGCACGCCAATGTTGATGGTCTGTCCGGATTCCTCCGCCTTAGTGATGAAAACTCCCAAGGGGGTGGGTAGTTCTCCCCACTTTTCAGCTGGAGGGGACACGTGTTAGACCTGGCATCCTTGGCATGGTTTCCCCTGCCTTTTTGCCTCTACCTCCTGTATTTTTGATGCTGTGCTGGATTTCGTTTTTTGCTGGCTTAGATGCTTTGGGCACTTTGCCACTGCTGATCAGTGTCAAAGTGCAAGTGCTCCCTGTATAAAATTGGTATGGTGATTGGTTCTCCCTGATTGGCATGTTGGTTTTACCAATAAGTCCCTAGTAAAGTGCACTGAGTGTGCCAGGGATGGTGAACCAAATGCTACTAGTGGGCCTGCAGCACTGATTGTGCCACCCACCTGAGTAGCCTTAAAAAGATGTCTCAGGCCTGCCACCGCAGTGCCTGTGCGCAGTTTAACTGCCATGTCAACTTGGCAAGTGCACCCACTTGCCAGGCCCTACCCTTCCCTTTTAGTACACATAGGACACCCCTATGGTAGGCCCAAGGTACCCCCTGGGCAGGGTGCAGTGTATGTGAAAGGTAGGACATGTACTGGTGTGTGTAACATGTCCTGATAGTGAAATACTGCCAATTTCGTTTTTCACTATGGAAAGGCTACCTTGCCCATAGGACAGAATGGGGAATGCTTTGTAACATTTTACAAGCATATCTTCCCATAGGAACAAAATAGATAAGTGGAGTCTGGTGTCCCTGAACTCAGAATTTAATAACACATCTTTTAGTAAGGATGGTTTTTAAATTGTGTGTTTGAAAATAGCACTTTTAGAAAGTGGCTATTTTCTTGTCCAACTATCCTCTGTGCCTCTGCCTGTTTGTGGATTGACTGTCTGGTTTCAGTGTGGGAGATACAGAGGATGTGCATTCCCTGTAGACAGCCCCTGGGGGAGGTTGAGGTGTGCCTGGCCCTTCCTGGATGACCCAGCCCTGAGCTGAATAGACCCTGGCTGCATGTAGAGTGGTGGGAGGAGATTTACCTTACACCTGAATGGAACCTGGCTCCCTTGCTCAATGCTGTCTCCACCCCTGGGGTCATGCTGCACCAAGTGAATGCAGAACTGGTTTGGACTGTGTTCAGAGACCCTTACTTCAAAGACATCAAAGACATTTTGGGGTATAAGTATGTGCCCTAAACCCCTGGTAATTTAGACTACTTCGTGATCAAGAGGAACCTTTGCCCAAGAGAAGAGCTGGAGAGACTGGGGGAGGAACGCTGCCCCTTTGCTGGTTGCTGTCTGGGGTGGCCCTACAGTAGCTGATTCTGCTTAGGAAAGGAAAAGGGACTGTGCTGTGTGCTGTGTCCACCCCCTGCTTGAAGAGAGTCTCCAAGGGCCTGTGTGAGCTGGCCTCCTATTGCAGGAAACTCAGGGACATCAAAGTTTCCAGTCCTTATTCCCTACCCAAGCTGCGCTGTGTGTGTGCCCTTACACAGCCTTCGTGAGCTGAGATCACTGAGGAGTCTGCAGCATTGAAGGGGAAAGACGTTGAGGGCCTGCCCATCCATCATCAATTCCAGGCCCTGCTTTCCCTGTGTGCTCTTGGAAGCTGTGACTGTGCTGCCCCTAGAAGGGAGAGCCGCCCAAAACCTTCTGCAAGATCACTGCTCCCAACCCAAGTCCGGAGAAGAGGCCGCGCTGCAGCAGGATCGGCTGCGAGGCATTGCCTGGCAATGGGGACTCTTCGACATGGGGAAGCCGGCGCTCATCACGCCCCGCCCAGCAGGACGTCAGCCACGGGAGAGTGAAGTGTGCTCTCCCTTCCCAAAGAAACCGCCCTCTTCCCCCGCACAGTGCCGCCAAGGACTTTGCAGCCGGGAGCCAGAGGAAACTGTGAACCGGTGTTTCCCCTGGGCCTGAAGTCCTGCCACTGCCAAGGAGCCGTCCGAGGCCCCGGTAGTTGTGAGCAGAAGCAGGAGGTTGCAGGCGGAGCGACCCTCCCTTCTATGCCGACGGTAGGAGTGGTGTCGGCTCCCGCGGGGGGGCCTAGTCGGAGCGAGAAGGTGCACGAGAGGGACACGAACAGTGAAGGCAGCCCCCACAGGTGGTGACAGTGTTTAGCCCCAGCCAAAACGCGGAGAGCCAGTGGAGTACTTCAACAGTCAGGTACGCTCACTCCCACGAACAAGCCCCGAAGCCCTAGTCCTTCCTCCGTCGTAACCGGGAGGGGGTTGGTGCCCTAACCGTACCTTGCTTGAGATTGGTGGCGGCCGGGGCACCTGTGACATTGGATGGGAACACATTTTGTTTTTCTCACTGGCAACACGCGGAGGGGGCCCGTTTCACATGTTCTTAACAGGAAGAGGGTTACGGGGGCATACTTTCACCTGCGATATCGCATTGGGGCCTGTTTTAAGTGTTGATGCCATTGTTGAGATTGCACGGGGGAATGATTCAGTGGAGACCATGAATGTTGGAACCTGAAGCTCGGACCGGACATGATCTGATTGATCAGTGGAAAACACAATCTTTGTCAGGATACCAGGATAGTCGTGTTCTGTGAGACTCAGGATAAGGATTGCACCCCGGTAACCCAGCACTCAGAACCTGCCTTGCTTAGGTGACCCATGAAAGGTATTATATCTCTGGCCCCCAGTACAAGGAACAGCTCTTTGTTAATGTGATTTATGGACTTATTGCATTCGATTCTTAAAGCAACATAAAGAATATATATATTTTTCATATACCTAAGTGTGGAGAGTCCTTTGTAGTGTGTCTAGTGTGACATTGGTGCATGCGTGAGTGTGTGGTGCGCAAACGCTTTACACATTGCCTCTGGGATAAGCCTGACTGCTCTGCCAAGCTACCAAGGGGGTGAGCAGGGGTTATCTTTAGTGTGTGACTCCCTTGCCCTGACTAGAGTGGTGGTTTCTGCCTGGCTTAGGCGCTTGCCCTAGCCAACCAGAAATCCCATTTCTAACAGTAGCCATGTGCTTTATAAATCTGAATTGAATTGAATTGAATTGCCATTCTCTACGAAGACACTTTCATGTGCACTGCCTCCACTGAAGCCGAAACAAACTGCACGGAGCACCTCAACTTCAAATTACAAATCACAGTGAATTTTGCCACTGATGGGACCATAATCTACCTCCTTCAGGCCCCTGGGCTAACTTCGCAAGCCACATCAAAGACTTCACCACTCCCCAAGTCCTTGGCACAAGCATTTTCATCCACCTAGGACACTGTTGGACTTGGCCCTTTTTGCAGGGTCATTCCTGAACTTTTTGCCTTCCTCCTGGTATTTTTTCTAACCTGGTGTTGGTGGTTTTAGGGCTCTGAGCACTTTATCAATGCTGTCCAGTGGTAAAGTGCATGTGCACTCTATGGTAAACGTGGTAAGATTAGTCTACACCTGTTTGGCGTATTTAATTTACCTGTCAATCCCTTGTAAAATGGTCTCTCATATACCGGGGCCAGTAAATTAAATGCTACTGGTGGGCTTGCAGCGCTGCTAGCGCCACCCACCAAAGTAGCCTTTCAAACCTGTCTCAGGCCTCGGCCATTGCAGGGCCTGCGCGCGCAGTTTACTGCCACTGTGACGTGGCACATAAAATGGTTGCCACGTCTGTGACTCCCCTTTTACTACATATCATTCACCCATAAGGTAGGCCCTAGCTAGCCCTATGGGCAGGGTGGGCTGTAGGTAAAAGGTAGGACATGTGCCTTAACTGTGTGGCATGTCCTAGTAGTGACAAACACCCATTTTGGTGTCTCACTACTGTGAGGCTGCCCTCCCATAGGGATGCATTGGGGATTCCCTGATATGTGTTTCAGTGGTAATTCCTGATATGAGAGGAGTAGCGTGATCAAGTTTGGTATGTTTGGAATAGTGACAATAAATGCTGCGTAATGGTGTTCGCATATTTATTATCACTATTTTAGAAATGCCACTTTTAGAAGTGGGCATTTCTGTGTGCTATGTGTCTTTGTGCCTGCCTGTAGTGTATTGCATGTCTGGCTCTGGATGACAGGGGCTGGGGAGGTGCAGTGGCTCCAGAGTGGCTGGGTGAGTTAGCGCTATGCTGAAAAGGCTGAACTGCATTTGGGGTAGTGGGAGGAGTAGCACCTGGGCCTGAATAGGACTGTGCCTGCCTTCCACAATGCTGACTCTGCCCCTCTGTGGTGGGTCTGTGGCCAGAGCCTACACTAACAAAGGAGGTTGTTGTGCACTGTAAATAAAATATTTAAGTGCCCCCAGAACTGGTTTAGACCAGGCACAGAGCCCTGTGCCAGGGCAGAACAAAGACTTGCATGAGTATAAGTATTGGGGCTGTGACCCCATGAAAGCGTGCTTACTTGGGACTGAAGAGTAGACACTGCGTGGGCTGCAGGGAGCCAGGAGGAGCCGCCATGGGACTGTGTTGCTGAGAGGAGGACTGCCCCTCTGTCCCTTGTGCTGGGCTGCCTGCATGTTCCCAGCACTCTGCCAGGAGGGCTGAGTGCTCTGGACTGATTGCCCTGGTCTTGGGCTTGGAGCAAGACAGGAGTCCTAGGTGTTGAGCCCCTGGCGTGGGCTCATCTGCATCAGCGCGTGGTGGGTTCTTTGCAATTGTATTTCTGGAGCCCGAGGAGGGGGCTCCAACTTTGCTCGTAAACCAGCGCTGTAGCCGAACTGGAAGTCAGGCATTAGGGCGCCTGACCATAGGCGGGGCTCCCGTGAGGAAGTTGAGAGCCCCGCAGGTCCCATCCGCCTGGGGACTGCTGACGCCATTGGGGCGGGTCCCGCTGCTTTGGGGAGGCAGCCTGGTTGTGGGCGGTCCTCTTGTGAGGACGAGGAGAGCCCTGCGTGTTCCCCAAGCCTTTGTGTGGGCGTATTCCTCAGCGTGTGGAGCGCTCTCCTGCATTGTGCCCTCGGCGCTGTTAATTTCCCTGTCCTGAGCCAAGAAGTGGGCTCTTTCTGTGGATCACGGCGAGGACTGCTGCACCACGAACCGGAAGGCAGGCGTGCTTCTCGCACCTGGTTGTGGGCGGGGCCCACTGCTGGGAGGAAGACGAGGAGGAGACCCGTAAAGAGTGCAGTCGACGCAGACTACGCTCCGTGTGGTACTGGCCGAAGTCCCCCTTGTGTCCTCGACCTACTGCGGCAGCTGAAGTTGAAGCACCCACCACAGGAGGGCTGGGAGCAGAACCTCTCAGCCCCCAAGGAATGGTGAGTGGGGCTGAGCTACCTGGAATTGACCTCCGATCGCCGTGAGGGCGGGAGCATTACCCATTCTGGGCCTGGGCAGAGGAGGGGGCTCTGGGTTGCTTTTGTGTTGCCCTGAGTTTGGAGGCAAGGATTGGTGTTCGCAGCTGCACCGGCAGATCGCTGCCAGCCGCTTAAAGAGCACATAGTAGGGAGAGCCCTGACTTTTGGACAAAGGGCTTTGCGGGGATGCCCAGGACGGGCCCCAAAGGAAGGCCAGACGGCCTGGCATTCACCTTTATATTTTGGTTGGGCATAAGTCCCGGAGGTGATGTGTGCACCTTATCAATGATTACGGTGCACTGGTGCTGATTTAGGATGTATGCCTAATATGTGTAAGCCTAATATGTTTATGCCTACTGTGTGGTGCTAGGAGCACATTTATCAGTGGTCACTGGTTACTTCTTGCTAACAGATAATACTGATGGTTATGACAGTAGCCCGATTGGCCCTGTAATGTATATAATCCCCTGTAAAGTGATACCTAAGTGCCAGGTGGCACAGTGTACATATGTGATTATGTTCTAATGTGTTTTGTGAGTAATACAAAGGCTATTTTTATATAACCTTGTGTGGAGTGTCTCTTGTGGTGTGCCTAGTGTGTCGTTGCTGTGTGGGTGTGTTGGGCGAACGCTTTACACATTGCCTCTGGGATAAGCCTGACTGCTCTGCCAAGCTACCAAGGGGGTGAGCAGGGGTTATCTTCAGCGTGTAACTCCCATGCCCTGACTAGAGTGGTGGTTTCTGCCTGGCTTAGGCGCGTGCCCTAGCCAACCGGAAATCCCATTTCTAACAGAGACCTCAATTTCTATCTTGAAGAACGAAGTGACCCCATCTCAGCTGTCCTTCTTGACAACCTCAAATGTGAGACTAACCCAATGCATCACAGAGCCCACCCAGACTGGTGGACATGAGACTAACCCAATGCATCACAGCGCCCACCCAGACTGGTGGACACACCCTAGACCACCTCTTTGCATATTTAGACAAGATTATGAGCAACACCCCAAGACCCATCATCTGGACAGACCATATGATAGCCAGCTTTATAATCAACATTCATGAACCCAGAAGAGCACCCATAGAGGGCCCAGAACACTGACACTGGAACAACCCATCAGAGGTGAACTGGACGACTGCCCTACTCAAGAACAAACCGAAACCCACAGGCATCTTGGCATGCAACATTGAGAACTTCAACAATTGGCTCACCAACTGTTACTACACTCTGTCCCCCATGAAACAAAGCAACACAGCAAAAACCAGAACACAAGCCTGCTGGTACACATACACAGAAGACCTCAAAATGACCAGGCGGCACTGCAAACAACTGGAACAGAAATGGAGACTCCGCAAAGGGGAAGTTGCAAAAACACCTTAAAAACTGCCACGAGGAGCTACTACCAGCTCATACAAGAAGCCAAGAGGAAGACCCTAGTCAAATGAATAAGCATAAGCTCCAACAGCAGCAAAGAAATCTTTACACCATGCCCACCGCTGTCACCGGAAACAGCAACTTATCACAATATCTGTGATTCAACCTCTCAATCTTCTTTTGCAATGAATTTGCAACCACATACAGCAACTTTCCCCTGTAATTGGACCCCCTGGCTCTCACCAGATGTCTCTCAGTGACAAAAGAAGTCAAAACAATCACCACATGGGACACCATTAGCATAGAGGAAACTACAGCAATCATGAAGCCCATTCACTCCGGACCCCAGCAGACTCCTGCCCCCACCACACCTTCGACAAAGGAGCAATCCCTATCAGCGAGGCCATCACCCCTATTCTTAACATCTCCATCAGCATAGCCGCCTTCCCAGAACTATGGAAACACGCAGCCATCAACGCCCTCTTAAAAATTCCTTCAGCTGACCCAACCAATTCCCCAATTACCAACTGATATCGCTCCTTCCCAACCCAGCCAAAATTGAAATCCAATTGCCTCAAACTGAACTTGGACAAGATTGAGGTTGTTGATGTCTGGGAGAACGCCTCACAGTGGGACTCCACCTGTTAGCCCACACATCTTTGACTCACTCCCATGCCCTGATCGCAAGCAAGGAACCCCAGGATCACCATGGACAACAAACTGGACATAACCACCAAAGTCAAAGCAGTGGTCTCGGCCTCCTTCAACGCACTAAGGTTGATGAAGAAAATCATCAAGTGGCTATCCAACAACACCAGGAAAAAATCCCCAAGCCCTAATCACCAGCAGACTAGATTATGGAAACACCCTGTTCACAGGGATTACCAGCCAGCTCACAAGAAGACTGCAAAGCATCCAAAATGCAGCAGCAAGACTAGTCCGCAACCTCCTACGCCAAGGCCACAACCCATCACACCTTAAGGAATGCCACTGGCTCCCTATGCAGAAGTATGCACACTTCAGACTCCTCACCTACACCTGCAAAGTTCTCCACATAACTGGCCCTGCCTACCTGAACAGCCATATTCACTTTAACCAACCTTACAGACACCTCAGCTCTGGCGGTCTCTAACTAGCACACACCCCAATGCATACACAAAAGCAGAGCAGGGGCTGCGCCTTCTTGTACTTAAAGCATGGAACAACCTTCCACAACACATCAGAGACTCCTCTCTTCTTAATTTTCACAGGAAGCTAAAAATCTGGCCTTTGGAGTAAGGCCCAAGAACTGGTTTCACACACCTGCTACAGAGCGCCTGGATACCCTCATGGGTGAGTGTGTACTATAAAAGCACAGAAAACATACCGTAACATGACAAACAACAAAAATAAAATGTCTATTGCCCTTTTTAAATGAAAGTGCACAGTATCCTACCACTCACTGGATCACAAAATGTTCACACTTGAAACACAGAATCAGCCATAATAACCACTTGCAGCTGTGTTTAGCTCTTTTTTTATGGGGACTTCCCAAGATGTCTTCCACACTAGGAATCTTGGGAGCTGAAGTTCCCATACACTGGTAAAGCCATGCAAACCAGAAGGACCTGGGACATCATCCCCAGTGTTTTCCTCATGGCAGCAGTTGACAGTACCTTAATCCACAGACCTTTTAACAGGCACAGGAAAGCCATTACCAATCCTTCAAAATCAGTAAGGATTTACTTTACTAAGTGTTGAATTACCTACCCTCACAGTATTAGAGCAAGATTTTTGTGGTATTTATGGTAGCAGTATAAAAAGTTAGATGACTGTGTCAGGATGACTTTACAATACCATACATTTTATGGAAATCTCATAATCTTTCTGAATGGAGGTGTTCTGTTCCTGCAGAAACATCCCAAAAATGTAGGAGGTTTACCTATGGCCAACTTGTGCCTCACCAGAGGTTGGTGGTTAGTACCAGATTATTCCTCTTTATAAGCATAATGAGTTGTGAGCATTTTTTATAGGTTTTATAGTTGATAGATACTTGGCTTGCATTCAAATCTCATAGCAGTTGAGGGGAGATTATTGCTATGTTCCTGTTTACATATTTTGACTCCTATTTAGTGTTGATGTATGCTTATCAGTGGTCCTATGGCAAATGGGTTTTAAATAATGTTAAGATCCTATTTGCTTTGATTTTATACTTCCTCCAAATTCAACAATGTTCATCATTACAGAAAGTGACTTTAACTTTGCAGTTCCCATCATCTATTGCTACTGAAAGTAATATCATTGCATTTTCCTATGTCCTTCTCTTCAGGAAGTGATATTACTGTATTCCCCAGCACCCATCTCTAAAGAAAGTAACATTACCAGTTTCCAGCCAAAACCTCATTAAAAGGATGAAACCAGACACGTGGTTCTCATTCCACAGCATTCATATCCATAGGAAGATACATCATCACATCCTTACAGCACATAAATCCCAACTCATACATATTCCACTGACCACCACTTATGCTGAAACATTCAAAAGCACATGCATATTCATGCTAATTAATGCACACTCAGCATTACTTCACCCTTTAGATATCGCAGATGCAGTCTTGATCACAGAAACATAAACAACCCTCACATCTTTCCATACCCTACACATCATAGTTACCACAGGCTACAGTATCCATCATTCGGATCATGTAGATAAATGGAGGCCTCTTGTCATGCATAAGTCGTTCTGGTCTTGCAATCAAGCAAGCAACACTTATCCACATAGAGCTCTTCACCTGCCACTTCTCACTCTCTGGAACTCAGTCCGCTACTTTCCACCTAATCTAGAGGTCTCATGGATAGAATACCGACTTCATGGACAAATTCTTGAAACTTCTCATCACCTCATCCTGTCCACTACATCCTCTTTGGTGATGTCAATCTCCCAGACAAATCAAGCATGATAAAAATGTGAGGCACCCTCATCAACCTCATTAACAGTCTCAATGTGATGTGGCATGTCACCCAACCACAATGCTCCAGGTGCTCCAGGTGCTAAATCCTTGTCCTCGTCCCAAAAAGAGAACAATAAACACTTAGTTCTCTCCAAGACTTCTCCATTTAACTCAGTTATCTCCCTCCACATCTGAAGTCAACACTCTTTTAACCCCTGCATTGCCTCCCTAGTGTGTCTGTCGGCCATTGGCCAACATTGGAGAAACACATTAAGGCCCCTCTGGTGCAGAGCACCAGAGGGATTCCTTTAATATTTTTTAAACTCAAGATGCTCAGGGAAAGTTTCCTGAACAGGCAGAGTCTTCTATTTTCAGTGTAATGTCGATCAGGTGCAGGGCGCACTGACGCCATTACACTACAGTGAAAAAGAAAACGAGCCGATGGGCCCATTTTACTTTCATTGCATCAGTACTCAGGGACAAACATCAGCACACTGAGCACTGGTAGGGGTGGGAGAGGAATCGCTGGGAACAGGGAAATCTACCCTTTCAAATTATATCTCTCCCCAATGGATTCCTGCTTGGGGATCGCCATAGGAGAGCGATCCCAAAGCAGAGAACCACCCACTAGACAGCAGAGACTTTGGGGTAGCGGCCCCTTTGGCAATGGCTTGTTCTTCCCCACGCCCTTACCAGATCAGTCTTTCTGCCCCTCCCTTGAGGACAGATGGGGTAATTACACCCGATCCCCCCCGGGGGGCCAGAAAGTCCCCTAGACATCAGAGCCGATTTTATAAATAATTATTGGGGGGTGGAGCTGGCCATTATGGGCACGGCCATGCCCCAGCCCCAGAAAACTACTATGACAGTCTTTCTGCAGTAAGCACATTAGAAACCAGGGTCTATTTTTTACATAAATATAGGTTTGGGGGCTGCCCACATTGGACATGGCCATAACCACAACCTCCAACCCCCAAAACTAAGGTGACAGTCTCTATGACCCTCTGGGGGGCCGATGGGGTGATTACCCCCAATCTCCCCTCCCCCCCAGGGGGGAAGAAGGCCCACTAGACAACAGGGAATGTTTTTCTTAAGTATAGGGGTGGGAGTTGCCCACCATTGACATGGCTAAGCCCACTCCCCAAAAAGAGAGAAAGTCTTTCTGCCCCCTAGGGGTGTGGATGGGGATAATTATCCTAAACTGCTCCCCGGAGCACAAAGCCCCTTAGACACCAGGCTCTATTTTTAAAATAAATATAGGGGTGGGGGCTGCCAACTATGGTCATGGCCATGCCCCAACCCACAAAAAACTAAAATAACAGCCTTTCTGTCCTCCAGGGGGAAGATGGGGGTGATTGCCCCCAAACTGCCCCACCCCCCCAGCGGGCAGAAAGCCCAGAAGAGACCAGGGATTTTTTTTAAATATAGGGGATAGGGGCTGGCCATTATGGGCATGGCCATGCCCCGAGCCCAATAAGATTGATAGTCTTTCTGAACCCCCCTTGGGGGGCAGATGGGGAAAATTACCCTTGATCTGCTCCCTGATGGCAGAAAGCCCACCAGACACCAGGGTATATTTTTACAATAAATATAGGAGTGGGGACTGCCTACTATGGGCATGGCCATGCCTGCACCCCAACAAGAAGCCAGACAGTCTTTCTGCCACCCTTTGGGTGTATTGGGGCAATTACACCAATCTGTGCCTCCCAGGAGGCAGAAATCCCACTAGACACCAGTGACTACATTTGTGCAGTATTTTTTTGTCTCCAACCTTGCGACCCAATAGAACTTCTGGCCCTGGGGTTGGATAGGGGTAGTCACCCCCAATCTGCCCCACAGGGGTCAGAAAGCCCACTAAACTCCAGGCATTTCAAAAAGGAGCCAAAACAAACAAAAGAAGGGTGCAGCCTACACTGACATTGAGCCATACCCCCTCCCCAGAAGAGGCAATAGTGTCTTTGGGGGGGGTAGGAGGTTTGCCCTAATTGGGTAAATCGCCCCAAATATGGCCCTGGGACGGTTTCCTTCATATAAGGTGATGTGTTTTGTGTACCATTACCTTACTTTTTACAGTGTGTGACTACAGGGGCACACCCCGCCTCTCCTGGCGAAGCTCAGTGGGTATCCAAAATGGGTAAGTGTGTTTGTCTATGTCCCACATGAGCCTCCATTATAATCAATGTGTGTGTGTTTCATTTTTCTCACTATGTACGCTGTGACATTACTTTTCATTCACCAGAGTGTATTGTGCTTTAAATGTCTACACCATGCAGCCCAAGCTGCAGGCCATAAACTCACACAAACATGCATGTATCTATCTAGCTGTGTGAGTGGTGCATGCTACGGAGAACACATGTGAATTTTAAAACCACAGGTTCCCAAATTAGGATCCATAGGCACACCTCATATCCACTCAAAAATCATCAGATGATGTGATGTTTTGCATGATATGATATACAGTAAATTTGCTGTGTTTGCTTCTATTTTCTATTTCAGGTACCACAAATGTGCTTCATCTCACTCCCTATATATGAAATCATGTAGACCCCAGGAAAATTACATGATATACGTCCTGATGATAGCCCGGGACCTTGTAGGCCAGTTGTAGGGGCTGAAACATGGTGATGGCTTAAGAGAGGGTCTTATGACCATAATATCATAGTGTACTCACCATTCACTTCTTTTAAATGCATACCCACTTTCACTATTAATAAAGAGATACCTTAATGAGAGTGAGGTATTTTTAATCTTTAGCTCTCTGGTATGATCTAGCTAAGTGCTCCTGGAATGTCAGTAGAGCCCACCCTGGCTTTTAGGGGCTGGGATGAACCCGATGATGAAGCAGGCCACTACCAGAGTGGGTGAGGGCCATATATAAAGAAAATAATTATTTTCTTCATTGATTCATCTCTGATCTGGTCTCTGACAGAAAGACAATGAGTGGGCTTTTTGGCATAGGCTTGAGATTATGAACAGAAGGACGCACTCCTGGATAATAAACGTGAAAAAATGTGAACAGGTAGGTGGTGCAGTCGGGTTGATCCTCCTGAGAATGAGGATTTCGACAGCAATCAAAACATGCACTCTCCTTAGGACAAGAAGAGTGTCTCCCTGGTCCACTCAGAAGAATGTTCAATTCGTTATTCCATAGGTAAAACCTTTGTCTTTAGACTCTGGGTTTAATCATAAATGTTATTCTTCATTTTTGGTAAATCTTTAGGTATTCATGCCTTCCGTTATTATTCCTTCATAATAACTGTAATGTTAAACCCAACACTTTTTAATGCCCAATGCATTTCAGGCACAGATGCCCTTCTTCAGGGGCTATGCATTAACCATCATGTTCCGGTCTCGAGTACGGTCGATGATAGTGGTGGATCGTAGAACTCTGCAAGCGTGCGGTGTGGAACTTTGGAACACCGCGCGCTTGCAGAGTTCTACGATCCGCCACTATCATCGACCGTACACGAGACCGGAACATGATGGTTAATGCATAGCCCCTGAAGAAGGGCATCTGTGCCCGAAATGCATTGGGCATTAAAAAGTGTTGGGTTTACCATTACAGTTATTATGAAGGAATAATAACGGAAGGCATGAATACCTAAAGATTTACCAAAAATGAAGAATACAATTTATGATTAAACCCAGAGTCTAAAGACAACGTTTTTACCTATGGAATAACGAATTGAACATTCTTCTGAGTGCACCAGGGAGACACTCTTCTTGTCTTAAGGAGAGTGCTTGTTTCGATTGCTTTTTGGCATAGGAACACTTTGGTTTTGCATGTTGAGGTAGAAAGTGCACCTGACAGCAGGGATTTTGCCCTTCTGGAAAAAGAAAGTGGGGCAGGTGTTGCACTCTTGCATTGGCCACGCCCCCAACCCCAAAAAGAACAAACCAGTCTTTTTTGCCCCCCTCCCGGTGAAGACAGGAGATTTGCCCCAATTTGCCCCTGAGTGCCAGAATGCCCACTGTATGGCAGAAATAGATACTGGGGTGGATCTGGCCCATCCTAACATCTGCACCACTCTCACCCCTAAAGGCTCAACAGTCCTTCTGCTCCCCTACAGGCTAAGAAATTCAATCACAATGGCAAACGAGAAGCCATTCGATTCCTTAGGGTGTTGTTTTTACATATGGAGCAGGAGAATGTGACTAGCTCTCAATATCGTTCCACTTGCAATGGTGAATGGCTGCACTTGTGCTAGAGAAGTCTGGTACCTGGGAAAGCCTACCAGACCCAGAACTGGACACCACAGGGAGTACAGATGGTGTTTTTCATGTGGATCCTATAGCATTTTCTTACCCACAATGCCCTGCAAACTGCAAATTTTTACTAAAAACACAACCTTTCCTCACATGTCTATGAGGAAAACTTCTGGAATCTCTGGGGAGCCAAACATTTCCTACCATCCAGCATTTTCCCAAGTCTTCCGATAACAATGGTACCTCACTGGTGTGGGTGGGCCAATAGACCTTTACACAAAAGGTTCTAAAGCGCTATGTGGAGAGATCAATGATAAGGATTTGTGGCTGTGCTCGGTCTCCACCCACGAAAGTCTACAAACCACAGACATTTTTGAAAACTAAACAACCAGCGGATTCCAGGGTGGTGTGCCTTACATGGATCCCATGAGGGTTTCTTACCCACAATACCCTGCAAACCTCAAACTGAGCCTGTAATCACACATTTTCTTTACATGTCATTGATGAAAACAATGAAAATCCGCAGGAATCCACAAAAATCCTAATTCCCAATGTTAACCCACTTGTGCCAATAAAAATGCCTGGCTTGAACTAGTGTGTGAGAAGGCGCGACCTCCTGCTCTGATCTTATGTATGAGGGGGATGTGCTCGAGTGAGAGACCAGAAGAGTGGAGATGCCTGGGAGGGTTGGTGGAAGTGGATGCGTGCATTGAGGTAAGGGGGCCTATGTTTTGCAGGGCCTTGTAGGTGTCTGTAAGGAGTATGAAGTGGATGTGTTTGTGTATGGGGAACTAGTGGAGTTTCTAGAGGTGTGGGTGTGTCTTGGGAAGTTGCAGACGGGTCTTGCTGCAGCATTCTGAATGGTTTGGAGCCTGCTCAGGAGGTGTTTTTTTGATTCTGGTGTGGAGTGCTTTGCTTGGTCGAGTCAGCTTGCTATGAGGGCTTCGGTGACTGTTTTCCTGGTGTTTTGCAGTATACACTTGAAGACTTTTTTGCAGCTTCTTCATCACGGCCAAGCCGGTGGAGGTAGCTGTACTGACCTGTGCTCTCATGTCCAGTTTTTCATCCAGGATGAGTCCCAGGTTTCTGGCAGGGATGGTAGGGGTTGGGGCGGGTCTGAGGTCCGCCAGCCACCAGGTCGAGTCCCATGGTTTGTCAGAGAGTGGTAACCTACACCAAAATACTTGCCTACTACAGTAATCTGTGAGATTACATGCAACACAGTAGATGTCTACAGACTTTAATGCAATGTAATAGGCACCCACCCATTAAGGCTTATTAGGCTTAGGATAAGGTTTTTTTATTGATGAAACTTTTCATGTTAAACAGATCCGACGTATGAAATCTGCCATTAAGTTTCCCTGTGAACCAATCAGGTCTATAGCATTTCTCATGGACTTGTTATCATAATTAAATCAAGTTTAATGTTGCTCTAGTTTGGGAATACAACATGCAGGCGGAACAAACGCCCCTCTCCAGTAGTTCTTATAGCCCTTTTTCTGTTGATTTCGCAAGATCCCTGAAACGTGTGCCATCAAGCCAGATTCAAAACAGAGAGGTTTTAGCTTTTTTACAATTTTACAGTTCACGTTTCAAACCTTTCTTAGTGGGAAAGACAGGCAAATAAAATGTACAAGCTCAGCACGCCGTTTTTTTTCTCCGATGTATTTGCTCCTTCCACGCCTTTGTATTTAGTCTAACGCTTTATGTCGCATGAAGTAATTAGACAAAGGCATAAGGATGTGGGAGGGCGGATGGTTTCACTCCCTCTTTCACAATTTCCAGTCTATCACCACCTCTCAGCTATGTGTTATTTTTGTGCTGGTAAGTGATTGAAATGTTCGATCACAGTGCCTTAGTTAAAAGCAGAGGAAAACATGCATTTTCCTTATAACTAAGCACTCCCCCTTCTTGTGACTGAAATTGGTTGGCCTTGCAGCTTACTATGCCACACGCACTGTGAACTATACTCCAAATCCTGTATCCTATATGCACACTTTATGCCGGCACGATGGCTTAGTGACTTCAGCTTTCACTACTGAAATAAACGCTGATCTGCAGGTGACGTGTTCGAATCAAAACAAGCTCAACTCATCCTTTCGAAGTCGACAAATTGCGTTAAATCAGTAACATTATCTCCTTCTATTTGCAGCGTTTAGAAAACTCAACTGCGTGAAATAAAAATGTTGGGGCATATTAGCAAGAACCTCGTTAAAATTATCGCCGTTTTAGCGGCAGGAAACTGCCGCTAAAACGGCGATAATGGGCTTGCTAATATGCGTTATAGAATTCCAATAGAAGCCCAGGTTAAATGTCCTGCACATCTAACCTGGGCTTCTATTGGAATTCTATAACGCATATTAGCAAGCCCATTATCGCCGTTTTAGCGGCAGTTTCCTCCCGCTAAAACGGCGATAATTTTAACGAGGTTCTTGCTAATATGCCCCAAAATTTTACTGCCATAAGGCTTACGAGTCGGCCTGAATTGACACTTCTCCGATTTTATTGTTTTCTTTCTTTCATCTCAGTTGAAGTATTTTTTCAAACGTTGTAAGAGTGCTCTATTATCACGGGGCACTCACGCTGAATACTGTGAGGAAAGGAATGCACTTGGTATTGGGGATTTTGGAAAATCCAAAATTACTTGCAGCAGCAGATGGAACGGTGTTGCCGGCCTTGGTTGTGGCTGTCTTGAATCAGTCACCTTTCTTTCAGCTGCGCTGGTTCAGCAAACCATAAAGGAGAAGCAATCACTGCCGGGGAAGCCCGTGCAGGTCTTTCCAGGAGAAACCCTGTTAGCTCTTTTGAGATTATTTTTTATAAACCATGGGGCATATTATCAAGCACGGCGTTAAAATTATCGCCGGTTTAGCGGCAGAAAACTGCCGCTAAAGCGGCGATAATGGGCTTGATAATATGCCCTGGAGAATTCAATAGAAGCCCATGTTGACACCAGAACATGGGCCTCTATTGGAATTCTCCAGGACATATTATCAAGCCCATTATCGCCGCTTTAGCGGCAGTTTTCTGCCGCTAAACCGGCGATAATTTTAACGCCGTTTCTTGATAATATGCCCCCATGTTTATATAAATTATACGATGTTATCTTTTATAATCCAAGGACGGGTCAAAATGCGAACAGATGGACAACGGGCTTACAAATCTAATTCAGAAAGAATGAAACAACGCAGGTCCAGAATATTTGTGAGATGCGTTCCGCAAGCTTCCCTGCTTTTTCTGGTTACGGACTGGCTTGGTGCTGGCTTGCTGGGTGCATTTATGCCTCACCAGGTTTGAATGGTGCTTTTCTCATCTCAAGTCAATTTCAAGTTAATTGTGAACTTTGCGATGAGTCCAGGGCCCGTATCATGAGGGTGTGCATTTCTAAAGAGCAAAGCCGTTTTTCCTGCTATTGCTCTTTTGGAAAGTGCATACCTATAACTCAAAATTTCTTTGAGCTAGTGCTTTGGACAGCGCTGCAGAGAAACAAAGATTTGCAATAAATACTCAGGGCCAGATTCACAAAAGTAAACTTACAGTTTTGTGTAAGTTTACAATTTTTTTTGGTATTCACAAACAACGGGTTTAATTTTACTAATCGAATTTTATAATTGCTGAGATTCCGCAGTCGGGTCGCGAAATTCTGCTCATAACAAAATAGGGCAGGAGTGTCCCTTTAGTGAATGCCTTGTTTTGGTGAGCCTCTTCAGGCATTGGCTCATGAGGGATCCTTTATGCTTGGTATCAGCCACTAGCATTTCACTGATGTTAATACTTTCCCCAAGTACGCATTAATAATTAGTAAACAAAATAGTCTGTATCCTCATTTGATTTGAGGTCAGTAGTGACACTTGGTCCCTCAGAGCTGCTTAAACAATAAAAATACCTAAAGAATTCATTGCGCGTCAGAAAGAACTTTGGGCATCATTATGATGCCGGTGGGCCTGACAGCAGCAGTCCCACCGACAAAGAGCCCTTTGGGCCGACTGCCGCATTACGATTAAGGCGGTCGGATCCTTGACTTTGGGGGATGGACCTTCGCTTCCGACAGGATCTACTGATCCTGACGGGGCGGGGTCAGAATTGTGATCCTGAATGGAGGCTGCGCCTTTGCACCCATCTCCGTCAGGATTATGATGTCCTTTTCCAAAAGCCTTTTCATGGTGCCCCACTGCCATGAAAAGGCTGTCGGAAAGGGACTTTGGGGGCCCCAAGCTGGGCCCCTGTCACCTGTGGGCCACTGCTTAGTTGCCGGGGGGGCACTACTCCACACATCCATGCACTGTGTGCCAGGCACCAAATGGTTCCTGGAACATGGTGCATGGATGTGCACAAAGTGCCATTTTTTACTGCGGCTTGTGCTGCAGCCCTTTTCCTGGGCTGCACCACAAGCTGCAGTAGAAAAAGGCAATTTCCAACTGCCTACATGGCGGTCTTATCATAATATGGCGGGTGGGACTGCCGACTCCTTGTCGAGTAGTTTCATTCCTGCTGCGATGGCGGTCAGTTGTACGACCGACCGCCATCATATTAGGCTCTTTCTTTTGTACTGACAGCTCAAAGTTCACATTAGTTTTAGGTTTAAGGCAATATTGTTTGTCCAATAAGTGAGTGTCCTTCAAATACAATGCAAATGACTGGTATAGGAAAACATTGATGACCGCTGCATTCAAACTAGGCTTGAATGGACATTAATTCTCTAACTTGACAAAGGGTCAAAGGACAGCTGATAGGGTGTGAAATTTCTTCAACACTCCCCGTGACACTATATCACACTGTCATAGTAGATACCACCCAGCCTGAATTTGCTAGAGCAGAGCTCCATAAGTTTCCAACAGAGCTGCTGACTGTGGCTATGAATTTCTGCCTGCTGTACTATCAAGCAGTCATAGGTGGTAAATGAGCTGGTGATGGGGAAAATGGAAAAGAAAAGAATGGCAGAGGTGAAGATAAAGGAGATGAGCAAATTGCATACAAATACAGTCAACACTATGGTACAATCTTAGCTCTCAAGATGAATGATTTTCAGTCATGGGGAAGAATAAAATGCATGCTAGATGAACAGGAGTTGCCAAGATAGTTCTCAGAAATGAATATACTTTTCACAAATTTTAAACAGCTCTCTATCATAAAGAGATATAAAAATTAATACTAGTATTGGTTTAGCCTGAACTCATTTAATGTTTTTCTCTCCCCATTTACGTCAGCAAAATCAACAAGCAAAATGTTGTGTTGTATGATTATGCTTCCCTAAATGTATAAAATCATAGAAAACATTTCCTTTAAGAAAGTTTAGGGTGAAAATGGACTAGCTACAAAATTGTATAGGAAGTTGTTTCCTATTTTTACCTGAAAAGAATAAAGACTTGAAATGATGTTCACCTCATCTTCCTATTTCTTTGGTGAGCACACATGGGGAAATCAATGTCAGACTCTTGGCTAACAGAATAAACTCCTTTCCTCTGGACTTAGTCTCAGTTGAACATCATTGTTGTGTCCTTGGTTGAAGCACAGTATACCAATATAGAAATCACTCTGATTGATGAAGCGCAAACACATAATATTCCTCTGTTTCAAGAAGACATTTAACCAGGGACAATGGAGTCTTTGTGGAAGAAAACTCAATTTCACTAAATAATTTTTCTCTTCAATTAGTGAATTGTACTTGCACCAGGGAGCAGCGAGCTGTATCAAACAGAAGTGTTTGCCCATTTTCAATATTAAATGGGGACACAACAGAGCTGCCTTCTGTCAAGTCTCTTCTCTTGGTCATTAATTACACCTGAACCAAATCTCGATTTCAATATTAAAACTGCATAGGAAAGTTTTAGATTATTCAGATGATATCACCATTTTCATTGTCAGCCCACAATTAGAAATTGCATTTCTGCTATTGAAGGGATTGTTGAAAAATTTGGAAAGCACACATACTATAAATTAAATCCTAATAAAGTCCACGTTCAACAGCTTCCTGAAAAAGATAAGGGCAGAGTAACTGTGGTAAAGTATTGAGGCAGTAAAGCTCTGATCTCAATACTGTTCAATGTGGTCTATCAATGTTGAACGATTCTTGTGAAAAAAGAAATGACACAATCCACCCTATATCACCTGGGTCAAGTGAATCTGTTTGAGATGTCAATCAATCAATCAATCAATCAATCAGTCAATCAGGCAGTACTTGAAAAGCATGGTTTATCAGCCCGGAGGTTATCCAGATGCTGAGCTTTTGATGCCTTAGTCAAAGAGCCAGGTCTTGAGCCCCTTCCTGAAGTCTGCGAGCGAGGTGGAGGTTCGCAGGTGGAGGGTGCGGTCATTTCAGGATTTGGCGGCGAGGTAGGAAAAGGAATGACCTTCACTGTGGCTGCGATGGATCCTGGGATGTGTACTCTGGTGAGGGAGGTGGAGTGAAACTCCATGGTGGGTCAGTGGAACTTCAGTCCGTGGTTGATGTAGATGGGTCCGATGTTGTGGAGGGCTTTGTAGGCATGAGTCAGCAGTTCGAATTGGCATCTCTTGTGGACAGGAAGCCGATTGAGGGTTCCGGGGTGAGGGGTGGTGCTGGTACTCTTGGAGAGGTTGAGGATGAATCTGGCTGCGGTGTTCTGAATGGTCTGGAGGCATTTGAGGAGCTGTTTGGTGGTTCCGGCGTAGAGTATGTTTCCGTAGCCAAGCCAACTGGAGAAGAGGGCTTGGGTGACCGTTTTTCTGGTGGAGATGGGGATCCATCAGAAGATCTTGCACAGCATGCTGAGGGTGTGGAAGCAGGAAGAGGATATGGCGTTGAGCTGGGTCTGGTGGCCCCGTGGACTAATGTGTTCACTGCAGAGGCCTGTGTTCAACCTCATGGTCACAGGTTCAAATCACAGCTGGTCCACTCATCCTTTCAACAATCTGTGGTCGATAAAATGAGTACCATTGAGTTGGGTAACGATAAACATCTATTATTCAGCACCAAGATGCCTACAGGTGAATGTGCGCTTTACAAACACTTATGTTATGTTGACATGTTGATTAATGATGAGTTGTCTGTCCAGGATGATGCCGAGGTTGCGTGCGTGGTATGAGGGGGGTGGCGTTGGGCCAAGTGCAGCCGGCCACCTGGTGACGCCCCAAGGTGAGGTGTTGATTTCGAAGATGACCACCTCCGCTTTGTCCGTTTTTGGCTTCAGGCAGTTGGACCTTATCCAGTTGGCGATGTTGAACATGTGTTTCGGAAGTTGGGTCTAGTGGTGGCAGGGTCTTCCGTGAGGGAGAGGAAGAGCTGAGTGTCTTCATGCGTACAAGATGATGTTGAGTCCGTGGGTGTGGACAATATTGGCTAGCAGCGCCATGTAGGTGTTGAAGAGGGTGGGGCTGAGGGAGGAGCCCTGGGGGACTATGCTGAAGAAGTTTTTGGGTTCGGAGGTGAAGTGTGGTAGGTGGATCCTTTGTCTTCATCCAGTGCGGAAGGAGGAGATCCACTTGAGGGCATTACCTTTGATGCCAATGTGGTGCAGTCTGGCAATGAGAGTGTACTGGGATGTGTTGTTGAAAGTTGCCGAGAAGTCAAGGAGGATCAAGGCTGCAGTCTCCCTTTGGTCGAGGAGGTGTCTGATGTCATCCGTTGCGGCGATCAGGACGGTCTCGGTGGTATAATTGGATTTGAAGCCAGATTGGGCGGCGTCAAGGAGTTTGTTGTCTTCAAGGTACTCTGTGAGCTGAGGGTTGATGGCTGTCTCCAGGACCTTGGATGGGAAGGGGAGTAGCAAAATGGGGCGGTAGTTCTTGAGTTTGCTGGGGTCAGCGGAGGGTTTCTTCAGGAGCAGTTTGACCTCAACGTGCATTCCATGAGGATGGCGGTAGTGGGGATGGAAGATTTGAGGATGTCTGTGAGAATGCTGCTTATTTCTTTCCTTCCTAAGTTGTAGATGCGATGGGGGCAGGGGTCCGTTGGTGATCCTGAGTGGATCAAGATTATGATAGTTGTGCTGTCCTGGGGTGTGAGTTGTTTTCAGTTGGTGAATGTGTGGCTGTCGGCTACGTCGATGGGTGTTAGGAGGTGTCCGAGGTCGGTGGGGCTGAGAATCAAAATTGCTGTAAATGTCTATCTGGTTGTGGAAGTGGTCAGCCAGAGTGTCACAGAGGGCCTGGATTGGGCTGATTGTGATTTCAGTGGCAGCGGGGCAGGCGAATTCAATGACGATGCTGAAGAGTTTTTTGGCATGTTTTGTGTTTGTCACGATATGGTTGGTAAGGGATTCCCTCTTGGCCACCCTGAGGTGGTGTGGTAACTACTGAGGGCTAAATTGAAGGTGTTGAGGTCGGAGGGGTTCCTGCTAGAGTGCCAACGCCTTTCCAGTCACTTGCATTTGCTTTTGAGGGGTTGTAGCTTGGGAGTGAACCAATTGGCGTGCTTGCTAGATCTGTTGGTCGCGGTCTTCCTCATGAGGGCGACAGTGTCGGCGGTGGTGGATATCCAGTTGGAGAACTTCTGGACGTTGAGT
The DNA here is from genome assembly GCA_963921515.1 of Calotriton arnoldi. Taxonomy (NCBI): domain Eukaryota; kingdom Metazoa; phylum Chordata; class Amphibia; order Caudata; family Salamandridae; genus Calotriton; species Calotriton arnoldi. Next base: position 95,769 of record CAWUFW010017487.1, on the reverse strand, counting down.
TCGAGAGTGTTAGTGGACTCGGGCCTGGTGTCTGTGAGGGCTGAGGTCCAGCGGGACTCTGTGATTCTGCTCCAACTTTGGTGAGGTGGTTGAGGGGCATGGCAGGGGGTTGTGGTGAGCCTGTGAAGGTAAAGTGGATGATGCTCTGGTCTGTCCAGGTAAGCTCGGTTACATCCTTCCTTTGTTTCTTCATCTGTTTTGCGCAGCAACTCACCATATTCATTATCCAAAAATTTGCATGCAATAATCACTTTATTTATGTAGCACTTAAAGCAGCCAATACTGGCTTATAGACAAATTAGCCTTTTAAAGTATTTGTGATTAACATTCGTGATGTTAGATAATTATACCGGCTAACTCTGGGCAGCAGGACTGTAGAGTTCATGACCTCTGATATAACCAGTATTGCATTAAAATGTCTTAAAATTTTGTTATGGGCTGATAAGGCAGGATAAAATCAGTTGATTAGATTCATTCATCTCAAATTCTTTAAAATAATCAAATTGAAGACTCTCCGAGCACGAATACATAATTGGAAAGATATCTTCCTGACCTACAGTTTGTCAAGGGTCACCCTTTAGTAGCCTTTATGGGAAAATCTCCTATATCAACAGAAGATTACTAATAAATGTTCTTGGATCTAGCAACCACATGGTATATGCACTTTTGAATAGTTTGTAAAAGTTATTTGAATTATCTCCTTGGAAAGACTTCCAAAGTGTGGTCTTATTGACAATGAGCAATTTAAATACATCTAGGTAAGAGCCATTTTCAGTCAATAGTTTATAGATTAATGAATGACGATTTCTCAACCGATTTTCTCCAATTTCTTGCATTTGTGATTTATGTTTGATTTCTTTATTTGAATGTGTAAGCAAATGCACCTTCTAGTGTTTAAGAAACGCTGATAAATGGACAGAGGACCTTTTTGAGCAGGTGTTCAAGGGAATATTCTTGGGCATTATTCATTATATGAAACCCACTAATCTTCACATACAAAGCTATTGCTCACTTAAACAAATCTATACTATAACCCTTCCTGGATATTCAGGAAAGACTTTCTCAACCTCGGTGTGTCTTCTGTGAACCAATGTGGAGGCGCACTTGATGCACATGCTGAATGTTCATCAAACAGTCCTTACTGGGATGAATTATTTTGCAAGCAGTATGGATGTTTGATCTACATTATAGTGTTCTTATCCTATGTTCAATAAAGACATTTGTTTAAATCCTACTTCATTACAGTTCCTTTTGCAAGTTCAGGATTTGCTTCAATAAACCCATATTATGAAGTGGGTTCTGATTAGGCCTGGATAGAATAATTAATTCAGTTGACAAAATTGTAGGAATTTGGTAATTCCACATTACTTTTCTAACGTGGAATTACTTTTCAAATTCCGCTACTCCGCCGGCGGAATTAATCTGCAAGTAATTATTTGTTTCTAAGAGGGCTGCAAGAGGGAGCAGTCCCTCTATGCTTACAAATCACTGCAGATTAAAGTTTATTCTGCAGTGGTTTTATTCCCTCTTGAGGCCCTGTTCCCTATATGTTTTAAAGATAGAGGTACTGTTCCTTCTTCCCACCCTGTTTAAAAAGCACTGCAGTTCATACCCCTCGGCGCCCTTTCATACTCATAATTACTGCAGAGTATGTAAGGGCACCAAGGGGTATGCACTGCAGACTGATATGCATTGGTTTCTAAAGTTTAGAAACCACTGCATGCCACTTGTCTGTGGCGCCCATATACTAAGCAATAATTACTGCAGAGTATGTAAGGGTGCCATTTGGCTGCACTACTTTCTTAGCGCAAAATGCATCCTTGCATTCATTTTAGGACACAAAGGTGCATTTTGCATTAAGAAAATAGTGCCAAATGCTCACTCCGCCCTGCAGCAGAATTCCACAGAATCTTGTGGAATTCTAATGTGATTCTCCTGAATTCTGTGGAATCAAATTCTACCAATTCTGCCCACCTCTGGTTCTGATCTGCCTAAATTCCCCCGATTTGTAAATGTTGGACCTCTTGTATGTGAACGTTAGATATGACTGGCTTTCACTAACTTAGTCTCACTCACTATAGGTTTCTTCTAAACTGATGACTGAAGTGATCACTGCCATAGTATGCCTTTTAAAATAAGACCCACTGCTACATGGGTTACATGCTAACACGTACATACACGTGTGGGCTGTGATATGAAAACTGCACTCTGACTCAGCCTGATATCTGTGCACAGGTAGCTTGTCACAGATGTGACCGTAAACACATTTGATGTGGCCTTTGCAAGCCTTATAATTTAATTTGGCTCCCCTTACACATTCTCACTCCTAAATGCACATGTGGTGCTCCACTCTTACTCCTTTATTTACGAATAAATAGAGGCAGATTTTAAATCTGCCCCCACTAGAGATGGTGGTTGGCCCCACTAGAGATGGTGCTTGGGACACTACAAATTACTGGCCTGAGGACCCCTTGGGCCTGCAGAGTAGTCCATGAAGCATTCCCCCCCCAGAAAAATAGCACAGACATGCTACTTCCCTGCCTTGCTCACACACCTGGAGTGTGAGGAAAACAGCAGTGAAAGAAAAAGGAGCCTAGCAGCACACCCTAGGGCTCCATTTCTGCCCTTTGCCTAAGAATACAGGCACCATATGGAAGGACAGGGAACTCCACAGGAAAAAACAACACATGGTTGTGTGAGTTAAAAAAATTGAAGAAAAAAAGAAGAAGCCGCCATGGTCATATCAAAGAGTGCACAGTGACTGTTCCTGAAATAAGGGGCTCACCCTCTAAGCCCATGCCGGTCTACACTATAGCTACACATCTAGCATTTGGTGCACCAAGGGGGCAGAGCCATGCAATAGTGCTAAGAGGCCACTCAAGAACAGCAGATGGCCTGAGGAAAAATCATAAAGTTTGCTCACAGCACCCTATGTTTCCGGGGTCATAGGATTCATAATCCTGGTAGAGTTTTCTTGCCATAGCAAGTAATCTTGGAGCTCAGACTTTTGGTCAAACGTTTTGGGGTGTATGAACTTTTTGTTCCTTGGTACAGAGGCTGCTTGGCATCCTTGGTTAATGCAAAATTTAGATTCTGGTGCAGAAATGTTAAGTTTTTATTCATATGTGATAGTGAAATTTAAAGACATGCATTCTTGACCAGGTGAATTTATATTCAGAGCATATTTCTAGTGCATATTTCTAGTAACACCAGAAATGCATGATGATTAAAGGGTTTATGTTTTGTATTTTGATCATTATTGTGCCAATAGGGTCAACTTTCTAGTAATGCATCTCTCATGCTGTGTTAGGTGGATATTGTGATTTTAGAGAGCGGGTTAGATCTTGTTGATAAAGACCAATAAAGATGCATCTGGCATAGGGGTCCAAGTAAATTTAAGGAGTTACTTGACCTTTATGACCTTTCTTTGTTCTTCTCCAGATTGTGACGCCCTTTAAAGGGTTTTACCATTGCTATTTCAATTTGATATTCTGTATGTTTTTGTATACATTTCCTTTTTATGAAAAAACACTGTTTAGGTAGCGATTGTCAGGATCCCATTGACATCTTGCGGCACTAGGACAACTCACACCACTCTTTGCTCCTCCTGATAACCTATGTGGCATATTGCACTGATTTCCAGTCATGGGGAAATGGTGGATGGTTAACCCAGGTCTTTTCTCTTTCTCTGTATGGTCATTAGTTCACGATTTTTTGCAAATCTTGGTTCCTCTATAAGGCAAGATGTTTATGTTAATGCTACTTCACTTTTTTCAGACTCACCTTATTTCAATCAGTCAAGGAAACAACTTTGAGATAGAAATAAAGGGTCTCCTTTCTTTACAGATCTTCCACCCCTCTGTTCCTTCTCCAAAATCCCTACCGTCGCCTGGCCACTCAAAGAGTCTGTGTCATGACAACAAGCAGACTTGGTGGTACCTGGAGGTGGATCTCAGAGTCTTTGTGCAAGTCCCGAGGAACCCAACGGCAAACTGACAGTGATTAAGTGTTATTTATTGGTTTGCTGAATTCTGAGGCTTGAGCCCACAGCACCTCCCTGAATAAAAATGGACTGCTCTGCCTCGCCAACCTGAGAGACAAGTGCTAAAATGGTGCACTAGTTTCCCAATTGGGGCTCTGCTATACAGGCACCTCAGAAAACCAGATTACATTTGGGTCTCAGTACCTTGTGGCCATCCTGAGACATTCCCACCTGGATTTCTCCCACACCCCATCACCTGTTCAGTTGCCTCAAAATTGTATACCTGTTCTTCCTCTGAGCAAAGTTTTTATGACTCAGGGTCTCATATTTTAAGTTCGACACAAAATATAGACCAACAATTCACTACTTTTGTTTATAGATGATGAAATATGCTATGGGTGGTCTGTTTCATCTCTTTTCTTTGTTTTCATGTGTGAGAAAATGGATTATTTATTGTAGGGGATGTGAGTTCCAACCGAATAATAATGTCTCAGTTCTGCACTAGAGCCTGTTAGGTCTCAATAATTTAAACTTGAGCTCAACATTTGGTAGCTGTGGTACAGACAGACAGGTTTAATGTATTAAGCATCTACTAGCACCAAAACAATTAAAAAGTAGAAAACACAACAAAATACAAATCCCACTCCAATTTATAAAAATAGAGTCAAATTAAATAAACAAGTAGATAGAAAAACAACAAAAATTGGAAGTATGGAGGTCATAATAGGACTTAAAATCGAAAAGTGACAATTGCAGTTACCTGGTAGCACTAGACCAGGCACAAGTTAAAAGTTAAGGCTGGCCACAAGCTATTACTGATTGGATATGGGGATCAGTTTGCCCAGTTTGAAAATGTACCTTCTAACTTAGATGATTGTCTGGAGAAAATCCTCATTGATTGTTCTTCAGAGGGACGGGTTGCATGCTGGGTCTGAAGGAGGGCTCGTTGATGGTGGACTGGTGAAGCACAGGTCCGTAGTGTGAGCCTCAGCTTCAGCTGGAAACTCAGAGCAGTCGTCATCGATGGTGGGAAGACCTGAGCGGGTGAAATCCCTACCCAGTAAGGTCTCATTAGAGGTCAGATACTGTTTGATGTTGGTCTTGGTGATGTGCCTCTATGTTTGGACTTTGAAACCTTTTTGGAATTCAAAGTCTTTTTGATTTGATTTGATTTAATTTTTATAAACCCCAACAATTACCTGAAGGCAGCAAGGCGCTGTGGCCGAATGTCCAAAACTAAGCCATGTCCATGGAGCCACCATATTAAAAAATAATGGGAAACACTGCCTATGTAGTGTAGAGCCAGATTTTAAGTGTCTTTCTGAAAGGCAACAGCTCTGTGATCACTGTAAGACACTGCTAAAGGGAGTTTCAGAGTGTGCCTGCGGTGACTGAGAAGGCACTGTCTCCCCATTTCTTCTTTTGGGTTCTAGGCACAGAGACCATGTCACGGTGTGTCGAGCGAAGGTTTCTTGCCGGAGTATACCAACGAAACAACTCTTTAATCCCAGCAGGGCTAGGTAGATAAAGGGCCTTGTGCACAGTACAGATAGCTTTAAATAAAATGTGTTTTCTGATGGGGAACCAGTGGATAGCCCAACAGCAGCTGATTGGCACCTTGGAATATCAAGGAACACTCTGGCAAGCACATTTTGCGCCACCTCCAGTTTATGCTGAGTGCTGATATTGGAGTCAAGATACAGGGAATCACAGTAGTCCAATCTGGACATGGCCAGGGCTAATGCGACCCGGTTTTGCACTGGCAATGGGATAAAAGGGAAAATTGTCCTAAGCATCCTTATAAGCCAAAAGCAGATCACCACAGTGCAATTTTCCTGATCATTAACCCATTTGCTGCTGCTGTCGGCCAACGGCCGTCGCGAGCACAACCACGGTAGTGCTGCGCACGTCCGTTGGCCGACGCGGCCCCGCCCGTTTAATAGAACGTTCCGCACTGGCGCGGAACGTTCGAAGCAGCAAACGGATTAAGTGTGAGTTCCGTGTCTAAAATGACCTCAAGATTTTTTGCCTTCTCAACTGGATTGGGAAAGGTTCCTACGGTACCCGGCTACCAGTTACTATTCCAGTACAAGGTTTGCATCCTAAATAGTAGTTTTTTGGTTTCATCACTTTTTAGCTTCAAAATATTCCTTCCCATCCAGTCGGCGACTGAGAAGTTATCATCAGTTGTTAGGAATGGACACAATGATTTGTGTGTCGTCAGCTTAGGAAATTGCATACATCCCATTGGCCCGGGTGATGGCAGCAAAAGGAGAGGCATAGATGTTGAAAAGTGTAGGGTTCAATGATGAGCCCTTGCGCAGTCCACATGGCAGAGAAAACATCTGAGTAGAACTGCTGTAGCATTACCCTCTGCGAACAGTCCATGAGGAAAGCGGACAGAAGAGCGAGAGCCTGCTGTGTGATACCCATTTTAGTGGGGGAAACTGGTGAGTTGAATCCGACCAGCGATTTGACATTGGCGGCAGCTGCTTCGGTGTTGGTCCCAATGTCTTCTGGTTCTCTTAAGCAAAAGTTCTGGAAAAGTTTATAAGGGCCTGATTCACAAAGGGCCTCCACACTTGTGGCTGAGGCCCCGCAGTCATGGATGGAATCTCCGCAAAGAGAATTCTCATTACAGATATTCCACCCCGAGTGCAGAGACTTCCCCACGACTGCGGGGCCTCCACCATGAGTGTGGAGTCCCTTTGTAAATCAGGCCCGAAGTGGCCAGTTTTGCATGTTTTAGGGTCAAAGGAGTAGACTATAACACTATTCAATGGCCCAGTACCTTGTCATTGAATTAAAGACCTCCACTCCCTCCCTCAGTTTCCTGCCAGAGACAGCTTTCTAATTGACAGGAAACACTCGATAATCTGCAGGAAGGCTCCAGTACTTGATTTGTTTGTTTACTAAACCTTCAATTTCCTGCCCCAATGTTCCCCTCAGTAACAGCATTCTAACTGACAGGAAATGCACAGTAATCGTCCAGAAGGCTGTAAATAAGCACTTGTATGACAGGTTATAAATGAAGCTGTCAGTCATCAGTCATTTCCTTTATTTCAGTTCATAAAAGCATAATAGGTAACAATATAAACTGCCAAAAACACATATATACATATAAAAATACTATAGGTTATAAAGTGATAAAAACAGGTTATAACCCCTCTATAAAGGTCAACCGGAATTTTGTGAAGTCCTGGTGATTTTCCAGGCTTCTGCGCCAATATAGCTACAGTGGTTTCTTCCAGCGTGAATTCCTCCCCTCTATTGTCTACAGGGGCTAGCAATACACCCACAACACTATCAACTACTGGGGTGCTTGTCTGGTCAAGATGCCCAAAGTAGATAACCCTTTCCTCTGGGAGAATGGGACAGTCTGGCCTCGCATTATCTAAATGCCCCTTTTTGGACACCAACTGCCAAAAACGTTTACTGTCTTTGGCCCTTGTCAAACACAGCCTACTGCTTGGCTTCATCAAACTGTTGGAAAAGACAGTTGTACCTCCTGTCAGCTCCTTCAGTTGGTTTGTGTGACAAGAGCAAGCAACCTGGACACCTTCACTTGGAAGCTGGGGACCAGAGACTCCCCTTGGAAATCTGCCCCTTTGTAATAGCTTCCCACCATCTTGAACCTTGGAACCTGCTCATTCAACCAACACCGTTGTGCCTTCATCACCTTGAACATGACCATCATTCTCTCACCATCAATAAATGCTCCTTACATAGACCTCTGGTTAGTGCACTAACCAGGTGCTTCTAGTTTTTGGTATACCCTTTTTTCTGTAAGGACACCTTAGTAATTTGAGTTTGAATGAGAAAGCATTGGCTAATAGAAAAGGACTAGTTGTGAAAAGTAACACTGCGTTAAGTACGGATAAAGATTTCTGAATCATCTGAGCAGAGACTAAAGAATATGCACCCAGGATTCAGCGCAGGGGGTCAGTGCTCAAGGCCCTTTCACATGGACTCATATTTTTTATACTAATTCTTGTTTGGTGTGTTTCATTAAGGACTCACATCTCAGGCTGATTGTAAAGTATTCATGTATGGTTGTTGTTGGAAAAATGCCCTCTCTAAAGGGTCACCTCACACATTTTGCTTTCCTCCTCCTATTTTTCTCTCCTCGTTTTTGTTGGACTTAGGACTCTGAGCACTTTACCACTGCTATCCAGTGATAAAGTGCATGTAATCTCTTCTCTAAACATGGTATACTTGGATTACACCTATTTGGTATGTTAAATGTACTTGTAAGTCCCTTGTAAAGTAGTATACAATATACCCAGGGCCTGTAAATTAAATGCTACTAGTGGACAAGTAGCCTTTCAAATCTATCTCAGACCTGCCACCGCTGGGCCTGTGTGTGCAGTTCACTGCCACTTCTACTTGGCATTTAAAACTACTTGCCAAGCTTGAAACTCCCCTTTTATTACATATAAGTCAGCCCTAAGGTAGGCCCTAAGGCAGGATGCTGTGGTAAAAGGTAGGACATGTACTTTAAGTTCTACATATCCTGGTAGTGATGAACAGCTAAATTCGTTTTTTGATGCGGTGAGGCCTAATCCTCTCATAGGCTAGCATTGGGTATTCCTTAAAACACTTTTGAGCTGTTGTCAGGAATCGCATAATGTCATTTCTCTTGCCCAGAGTCAGTTTAATAAAAATAAGAAAAAGGCTAAAGTCCTGGTAAAACCTTTCTTGGTCAACATTTGGAAAGACCTTTAGTGAGGGTCTCCTTGCACGTTACAAGATGGCTGCTGCATTAGAAGGACCTTGTGGTAGTGTTTTAGAACTCTTGCGATGTTACCGATTTCAAGAGGTGTGCTCGCGATGCCCGCTGCGCACTTCAATTAGATACTTGAAGAGAATGCACGTTTCATTACCGCTCCTCCTCAAAACTCTCGAGTGAGGTAGCGGTTTTGTTTCAGTCTGCCAAACTGTTTCGGGAGATAGTTATTTCCATTCTGAGAGGCAGTTTGAGAGTCCTCAGAGAAAGAGTTGAGCTGGGAAGTAGTCTTCCCTTATCCTTGGAGAAATTCTGAGTCCCTCCGTTGCTGCCTACACTAATTCAGGGTGTAGCCTTTCAGCGAATGCAACTGCCGTCTGGAGCTGTGGTGGCAACCTCTGTTTAGTACCTGTTTCCCTGCGTAGAACTCGACAACCAAGTAAGCTGTACCTTTTGTTGGTTTGAACTGCCGCAGCAGACTAATGCTTCAGTGACGCTATCAATGTTCCAGCAGAGCGCAATTTAACACTTGCTCCTCCAGACTCCATATTCTATCTCTAGCCTCCCTTAAGCGTCCTTCCTTTCCTTTCCTCACTATTGCTCCTTCCCTGTTCCTTTTTGCGCGCTCCGTCAAGAACCAGAATTAAGCTGTTATGTAACCAAGCAAGTGTTACTAACAAGTCCAAGTAAAAGATATTTTGAAGAAGAACTCTTCCTCGCCTACGGAGAGACATTGACTGTACTTCTTGGAATGATAGTCTGCTTATTATTGTTGGGATTATTTTTTCCCTTGAAGCAGATTGTTTATTCATTGAAACTGTGCAAGCAATAGAAGAGATGCTATAACTCCTGCAATTGCTGGTAGGGGAGGCTAGAGTAAGATTGGGTATAGCATTAGAGTAGTAAATGTAGGAGGGTTGATCATTGCTCTTTTATCTTTTGTCCCTCTGTGCATTATGTCCTCTCCTATCCAGGAACCCTATGATTTTCTAAGAAGATCAGGTGAAGACTTCCTAGGAGACTGAGAGAGAAATGGCTGAAGCTGGAGTTGTCTCTTCTCTGTCCCATTCCCCTTTCCCCCGTGCTGGTGCAGCCGTAGAGAGAAATCTAGTGCGGTGGGCACCGGTAGGTGGGCATTGGGACATAACTGTGAGAAGTTGGCCTGGCATATGCTGTCCACTAATTATAGTGGGCACCTTGCACCAGTCCAAATCGACTCTTATGGTAGGTAGGTTAAAGACAACCTTATTGAAAGCTATCCTAGTGGTAGCTATGGAGAGCAGCCTTCAGGCTAAGTCTTGAAGGAATGTAAAGCAGCTTGTTTTACCAGTCTATAATCTCTTGAGTGACCAAATGAAAGAGCACCACACCAGGTATATATTCAAAATATATGTATTTATTACTAAACACACCCCTCTAGTCTCTTTATGAGGCTAGAGTTCGAAGTACATAGGTTATAAGATCTTAAATCACAGTAATAGCACAAATACACGTTTGGGCCCTAGGGGCGTACCAAACCATATACCAATAAAGTGGTATGCGAACCACGACTGAACTAGACACTAGGCCTAGAGCCTCTAGAAGTGCTTGGACCACAAGGAACCACCCAAGGTAGTGACACAGGGGACCCACGGGAGACGCGTGCAGTGTAAATACACAACCGCGATACGCCGTTAACTTCTATGGAGAAAGTCGGGATCGGGAAAATAGAGGAAAGGGACACTTAGAAGAGGACTAGGACAAAACCCTTTGAGATCTAGGACTTTGAAGAGTCTCTACCCACGGAGCACCGGAGTACTCGTGTTACCTCACCCAGGGAAGCCGGGTGCATAGGTGCCTTTCGGGGTCGGGTTTCATCGTCGGTTCTTATGGCGATCTGCTGCAAAGTGCTGCTGGCGACCAGGAGAAAAGTGTCCGGGTGGATCCAAGAGTGGATCGGAGTTCTGAAGAACCTGAAAGCAGAGGGGACAGAGTCTGGGTCACTAGCCAGTGACCAGGGAGGCGATGGACAGATGCCCACCGATGTCGAGTGCTTCAGATTCGATGACGGTCGTCTTGACTCTTCAGCCACGAGGTCCGGGAGGCGTTGTCGGCGATCAGGAGCAGGATTCGGGCTGCTGCTCGATGTCTGTCGAGTGCAGAGGTGTCGGCGACCAGATTGGACCCAACAAGCCTTGGTAACGGCAAGTCTCGAGTAAGATGTAGATCGTCGATGATGCAGACCAGCAAGGTCTGGGGAACTCACCCAGCGAGGGTAAGTGAGGGCAGGCCTGGAGCAACCAGACTGCCAAGTAAAGAAAAGATTGGCCTTCGTTAAGGGCTACTAGCCAACAGGCTAGCGACCGCGAAGGAGCCTCGTGACGCCGCACGTGGAGCTGGCTTACAGGACACTCGTGGAGTGGGGGCCAGTGATCTTCGGTGCAGGTGGTGCTGGAGGCTAGGGCTACTCGGAGCCCAAAGCACGACTTCTTGGGAGACCCAGAAGATGGTGCACTTGCAAATGTGCTCGGTGTCCAGGGGTCACGGTCTCACGTCACCCACGATAGCCACGGGCCTCAGCTTTGCTGGGGACTCAGGGTAGCCTCGGGGAAGTCTGAGAATCCACCTCTGGTGATGCGATGACTTCGGCGTCCGACGGGAGCTTCAGTGATGCAAACCGGACAGATGCTTCTTTGGTGCCTGCCAAGCAGGGGAGTCACTCCTTGACCCCAAGGGAGATTCTTCAGTCCTCTAATCGTGAGTAGAGCGTCGAAGGTCCAGGATTCTGTTTCAGAGTTTCGTCCAGGTATAATCTAAAGTCCTAGGGACTGGGTTCCTACCTTTATTCTAAAAATAGGGGATGGACTACTCTGTGGCCCCACCTATGGGTGGGTCAGGGCAGAGGGGTGGCTACACCCCTTTCCCTTTGTCCAGTTCGCGCCAAAGCAGGGGCTGCAAGCCCCTGATCCGGTTTGAACTGGGGTATGCACAGGGACACCAAATGTGCCCCCAGTGCAGGACTTCAAAGCACCCGAAAGTGCTCCCGCCCAGCCCCAATACACATTGTCCTGTCTGGGGAGGTGGTCACACCTCCCTGGGACAGGAAACCTATTGTCCAGGCCTCCCCTGCCGGAGTTTCGTCCAGCAGCAGGAGGCCAGACTCGTGTCTGTGGCAGCAGCATCCATTTTGTGATGCCAGGCTCTGGAAAGAAGTTACCGGACTCGTCAGAGTTAACATGCCTTTCCCTCTAGAAGGGTGGAATGCTACCCCCGCCGCCAGGATTGGCGGGGGGTAGTATTCCAAGATGTTTGACACCAAACACGACATGTTTAGGTGCAGCCATTCCATAGTTAGCATTTTACCGCGAGGATATAATGCGTTTAAGAGTATATGGTCAGGCTGCACTACAAACAGCATCAGAGATGGTCTCCGAACGCTGCAGAGGGGCCCTGCTCATGCAGGGGCACCCTCTCACATAGGAACCATGCACTCTGCCTTTAGGATTGATAAGGCCTGCCTTAGGAGTGACTTATAGGTTTATATGTGTGTATGCATTTAGTGATATAGGTAACCTATACCACAGCAAGGGGTGCATGCACCACCTTACCCAGGCTGCAGTGGCAGACCTGTGGTGCCAGTTTGGATGGCCTACCAGGGGTGGCATAATACATGCTGCAGCCCCTGGCAGGCCTCTGAGGTACCTATGCCCTTGGTACATAGTATACCATATACTAGGGACTTACAAGGGCACTCCAGATCCCAATCAGTGATGTGCCTAAGGCACATGGAGACCCTTTTAAAGAGGAAACAGCTAGGCTGGGGTTCTGAATAGCAGGGCCCCAGCCAGACTAATGTCGAAAACCAGTGAAGTATCAGCAAAAAGTGGGGGTACCCCTGTGAAGCAGATCCTACTCTCCTACAATAACGTCCATTCTGCTTCTGCGGAGATAAGGTACTTGACAGATTGAAGTGCCCACGATTGTCCTCCGCCCAAGCAGAATGGCAGAAGGGTTTAGTTTGAAGTCTTTAGGAGAAATGTTGGAAGTCATCCAGAGGGAGTTAGGGGCAGTCAGGGAAGAAAACAAAAATTTGAAACAAGACATAATTGCTTCTCGTCAGGAAACTATGTTATTGTCACAAAAAGTTAATGGTTTGGCCGCGGGGACTTCTCCTGTTTCTCAGTCCCCATCTGTTAGTTCCCCACTTGAACAAAACCCACGCACCGTAGCCCAGGTAGTTCACTCTGTATCTCCACTGATTCCTTTAGCTCCTCCCGAAAGGTTTAGCGGGGATCCACAGAAGGCCCAACTTTTTCTGACGCAATGTTCTTTACACTTTATGTGTCATCCCACTTTGTTTCCTGATGCTCAGTCTAGAGTAGATTTTATTTTATCTTATTTGAGTGGAGATGCTGCCAATTGGGCGATGCCTTTGGTATCTAGGGATGACCCGTTTCTTTACATCAAGTCAAGTCAAATAGCTTTATTTCGATATCAAGTATTATAAAAGCATCAGACAATCCTTTAGTACAAAAAGGAGAAAATACAATGTATTAAAATTAATAAAATATAACAATACATAGATTAAAAACAATCAGAATATAAAACTGTTTCGTCTTGAATTGAACATTTCATTTTTTAATTAATAGAATAAAAACGATGAAAGCATGATTAGAAATAAGGGTATTTGATTTTCCATATAGGGGACAGTGTATAAAAATGTAGGTTACATAGGTCCTCCACTTTGGCTCAGCTGTACATACTCGTGAGGGTTCTGGATTAAGATCAGGTCGCCCTTCTTATAGCTCTGTGCCTGATTATCCAGGCACAGCCTAGGAACTTGGCGACTCCGCAAACAAAGAGGGTTCTCGGATCAGATTTTAATATACGTAATGCAACTCGATGATCGAGAGTGCCTAGTTGTTTGCAGATTGGCTCAAGCCACCTAGATCTAGCATTTGCGTACCCTGGGCAAGCGAACATAAGATGAGCAACACTCTCTTTAGAAGCCCCACAAGAAGGACATTCTTCAGTGGTCTGATGTGGGGGGCGCCACTTCGCCGTAAATTAATGAACTGGAAGTGAGCCGAATCTGAATTGGGTATATAGTGCCCTGTCTCTTGGGATCTGAATTATATCCAAGTATGGTTCAAGGCTTCTAGATTGTTTGTGCTGGAAGAATTCCTCCTAAGCCTTCCCATGCTTGGATTATTAAGATCTCTGGCATCTATCCAGTCCCAATAGGTAAGTTTGAGTTCTGCCTTGCTCAGAGGATTTTGAGTGTCCCAGGATTCCTTAAGACCAAGAGTTGTCATTAGTGCCTTAACATTGGAAATCCATTTAACCCCCTTGTTGGTATCTAAACTCAATACTTCTGCAAATGCTTTTGCATAATTAGCGAGTTTGGGGGTACGCCTAAGGTGAACCCAAAAAAGCAACGGGCGAAGTTTCGCCATGTCTTTGAAATGGCGCCTGCCCATGTCGTATATCAAAGGAATTAGAGGGACACCCTGGGGTAGCATGATCAGATCCCTAAGAAACTTGTGTTCTGACCTGCTGATCTCTTCTAGATTATCGAAGCCCCAAAGCTCGGCTCCATAAAGAGCCGAGCTAACTGCCTTAGCACCGTTTCTTTACGATTTTGAACGTTTTAAAACAGAGTTCCTAAGAATTTTTGATAGAAGGAAGATTTCCCAGGCCACTGACAATGAATTATTGGACCTCCGTCAATTACTTTCCTGACTCAATTTAATAAACTGATTGTTGAGACAAACTGGCCGGAAGAGAAAAGGGCAGCACTTTTCTATCGAGGATTACGCGAAGAAATCAAATACACTTTAGCCCAGATTCCCAATTGACCTACGGAGTTATCAGCCCTAGTGGATTTGGTGTTGGAGATTGATTTTCGTTGGTCGGAACATAAAGGGGAGAAGAAGAAGGAGTTCAGAATGAACATCCCTCGATTCGATTGAGTTAGGTCAGAAGTGGGAAAGACTTCTGGAACGTCTTCAGAAGTAGAACCGATGCAGATTGGAGCCGTGCATGGTCCATTGAGCAAAGAAGATAAAGAACAACGTCGAATTAAGAAACTATGTTTGTATTGTGGAGTTTCCGGGCATTTCATTAAAGAGTGTCCCAAAAGACCAAAGTTCTCGGTTAACGGATACGCTCAAACCATCAGTTGACGGGGTCATTCTGATGGCAAAAGAAGAAAAATTGACTCCAGATTCTCATCAGATAATGAATACGCTACAGACCTTGGCACCTCATTTGATTTTGCACATGACGATAAGGTTCCGTGATCAAGAGATTACTGGGGTAGCCATCATGATTGATTCCGGAGCCACTGGTAAGTTTGTGATATTAAATACGCCCAAAGTATTGGAGTAAAAGCTATCCTCAAAGAAAGAAGTGAACCAGTTCGAGCAGTGGACGGAACTAACCTTTCCTCCGGTCCCATCACTCGTCATACTGAGCCTTTGGAATTAATTCAGTCAGATGGACATAACAAGATTCTTCAATTCAACCTTTTAGATGCCCCACAATTCCAACTGATTTTGGGTCTGCCGTGGCTGTCTGTACATAATCCCACAATCGACTGGGAAAATAGAACGGTTGAAATTAAATCCACATATTGTTCTGCACATTGTTACCATTCCTCAGACGAATGCTCTGTACCTTCCCAAGCCTCTTTGCTGTCGCTAGGAGGAGCATCGATTGGTGTAATTGATTCCATTGAAATTCCTACTGAATACCAAGAATTCAGAGAGGTATTTTGTGAACAAGAAGCGGAAAAGTTGCCTCCTCATCGTCCTTATGACTGTACGATTGACCTGGAGCCAGGAGCAGTTCTTCCGTGTAGCAGAATTTACGCTTTGACTGAGGCGGAAAACAGCTATCTCAAAGAATATCTGGATCGCTATCTTGCAAATGGATTCATTAGGCCCTCGCAGTCCCCAGTCTCTTCCCCATTATTTTTCATACCTAAGAAAGAAGGGACCTTGAGAACATGTATAGACTACCGCGCGTTGAATCGAATCACTATCAAGAACCGCTATCCTCTACCCTTGATTTCAAATCAAATCAAGGAAGCCCACATTTTTACCAAATTGGATCTTCGTGGGGCCTATTATCTCATTTGAATGAAAGAAGGTAATGAATGGAAGACTGCATTTCGGACAAAATATGGATTATTTGAGTACCAAGTCATGCCATTTGGCCTCTGCAATGCTCCTGCAGCGTTCCAACATTTTATTAATGATATCATGGGAGAATCAATCGATAAAATTGCAGTGGTCTATCTGGATGGCATTTTGATATTCTCTCAAGATCCTCAAGAACACCCAGCGCATGTCAGAATGGTACTTGATCGACTTTGCATCCATCAGCTTTATGTCAAATTGGAAAAATGTGTTTTCCGTGCCCAAATTGTAGAATTTTGGGGATTTGTTCTGTCCCTCACGGGGATTACCATGGACCCTAAGAAAGTGCAATCTGTAGTCAATTGGCCATCGCCAAAAGATGTTAAAGAAGTCCAGAGATTTCTTGGCTTTGCCAATTTCTACCGGCGATTCATCCAAGGCTTCTCACAAAAGATTGTTCCCATTACACGACTTCTTAAGAAGGGAGTAAAATTTCAATGGTCTGAGGAGGCAGAACAAGCTTTTATGTATTTAAAGAAGAGTTTCACCTCTGCTCCAATTTTGTTACATGCCAACCCAACCGAGCCTTTATTTCTGGAAGCTGATGCATCGGATCAAGCGATTGGTGGAGTGCTTTCACAGCGTCATAAGTACACAGGCCAGCTGCACCCAGTGGTGTATAGATCTAGAAAACTGAGCCCGGCTGAGATTAACTACACTATTGCTGAAAAAGAATTACTGGCAGTCAAGGACGCCTTTGAAGACTGGAGGCACTACTTACTAGGTGCCAGACACACTGTAACTGTGTTTTCCGATCACAAGAATCTTCAATTTTTGAAGACGGCCAAGACTTTGACTCCTAGACAACTCCGTTGGTCCCTCTAATTCTCTGATTTCGACTTTGTAATTACATATCGTCTTGGAAACAAGAATGGAAAAGCGGATGCCTTGTCCAGGATCCAAACGGAGACGCAAGAACATTCAGTAGTTCCCCAGCCTATAATCCCAGAGTCCAAAATTGTTTGTACTATCTCTTTTGGGAATCTACAAGAGGAAGTTCGGAAGAGTATGACTCCAGAGGAAATGTCTGATTGGTCTTTACAAGGAGTTGGAAGGAAGATACAAAAGCAGTTGCCATACTATAATGAGGCCTTGTATTTACCGACGAAGGTCATTCAAGAAATGGCACTACATGAGTTCCATGATCGACCTTTAGCAGGGCATAAAGGACTACTTAAGACCCTAGATTTGGTTCACTGCTATTTTTGGTGGCCAGAAATGAACTCTCATATCAAACAGTATGTAGAGACTTGTGAACTCTGTGTTCGAGGAAAATCTGTTAGACAGGCACCCCAGGGGTTGTTACAGTCACTGCCCACTACTTCTCATCCCTGGCACACAGTCACCATGGACTTGATAGTAGATCTAAGTCAGGGGTTCAACAACATTTTGGTTTGTGTGGATACATTTACCAAGATGGGTCATTTTGTCCCTTTAACAGGGGTTCCATCTGCTCAGGAGTTAGCCAGACAGTTTAGTGAACACATTGTAAGGGCTCATGGGGTTCCAAGGATTGTGATCTCTGATAGGGGTTCTTAATTTGTATCCCATTTTTGGAAGGCCTTCATGCATGGGTTGGGAGTAGAAGTCTGACACTCCACCAGTTACCACCCTGAGACGGACGGTCAAACTGAGAGAGTTAACCAAGAATTGGAGCAGTATCTCCGGTTGCTCCTTCTGGATCAGGGTGGTGAATAGTCTGAACTGTTATGGATGGCAGAATTTGCATTTAACAATGCCAAATATGTGTCAACAGGGTACTCACCTTTCTTTTTGAACTATGGACGACACCCTAACCCTTTTATTTGTCAAGAAGAGTTTGAGGTGCCTGCCGTAGGGGATTTAATGAAGGATTTAACCCTTGTTCATATGTCTGCAGAATCAAACTTAGTGAAAGCTAAAGTAAGCTACAAGAAATACGCAGATAAACATCGAAAATTAGCACCAGACTATCAAGTGGGTGATCAGGTCTAGTTATCCTCTTGTCATCTTCATTTAAAAGGCAATAGGAAGTTTCAACCCCGTTTTGTAGGACCCTATTCCATTGAGCAGGTTTTAGGGCCAGTCACTGTCAAATTAAAACTACCTCCCAATTCAGGTATTCATCCCATCTTTCATGAATCCCTTCTAAAGAAAACTGCACCTCACACAAGATTATCCAAGCCTCCTGCCCCTCTTTTGTTAAATGGACATCCTGAATATGTAGTGAAGGGAAATTTAAACTCTAAAAGAATCAAAGGAAAACTTTACTATCTTATTGACTGGAAAGGTTATGGTCCAGAAGACAGATCGTGGGAGCCAACAGAAAATGTCCATGCCCCTCAACTAAAGAGAAGATTTCATTTACAGTGTCCTCTCAAACCTGGAGCGATAAATCGGTCCTTGAGAGGGGGTGCTGTCAGGAATCGCATTAATGTAATTTCTCTTGCCCAGAGTCAGTTTAATAAAAATTGGAAGAGAAAGGCTAAAGTCCTGGTAAAACTTTTTTTGGTCAACTTTTGGAAAGACCTTTAGTGAGGGTCTCCTTGCACTTTACAAGATGGCTGCTGCATTAGAAGGACCTTGTGGTAGTGTTTTAGAACTCTCGCGATGTTACAGATTTCAAGTGGTGTGCTCGCGCTGCCCGCTGCGCACTTCAATTAGATACTTGAAGAGAATGCACGTTTCATTACCGCTCTTCCTCAAAACTCTCGAGTGAGGTAGCGGTTTTGTTTCAGTCTGCCAAACTGTTTCGGGAGATAGTTATCTCCATTCTGAGTGGCAGTTTGAGAGTCGTCAGAGAGAGAGTTGAGCTGGGAAGTAGTCTTCTCAAATCCTTGGAGAAATTCTGAGTCCCTCCGTTGCTGCCTACACTAATTCAAGGTATAGCCTTTCAGCAAATGCAACTGCCGTCTGGAGCTGTGGTGAGAGGAGTTTTCAGCTCCCTGGTGGCAACCTCTGTTTAGAACCCGTTTCCCTGCGTAGAACTTGACAACCAAGTAAGCTGTACCTTTTGTTGGTTTGAACTGCCGCAGCAGACTAATGCTTCAGTGACGCTATCAATGTTCCAGCAGAGCGCAATTTAACACTTGCTCCTCCAGACTCCATATTCTATCTCTAGCCTCCCTTAAGCGTCCTTCCTTTCCTTTCCTCCCTATTGCTCCTTCCCTGTTCCTTTTTGCGCGCTCCGTCAAGAACCAGAATTAAGCTGTTATGGAACCAGGCAAGTGTTACTAACAAGTCCAAGTAAAAGATATTTTGAAGAAGAACTCTTTCTCGCCTACGGAGAGACATTGACTGTACTTCTTGGAATGATAGTCTGCTTATTGTTGTTGGGATTCTTCTTTCACTTGAAGCAGATTGTTTATTCATTGAAACTGTGCAAGCAATAGAAGAGATGCTATGACTCCTGCAAATGCTGGTAGGGGAGGCTAGAGTAAGATTGGGTATAGCATTAGAGTAGTAAATGTAAGAGGTTTGATCATTGCTCTTTTCCCTTTTGTCCCTCTGTGCATTAGGTCCTCTCCTATCCTGGAACCCAATGATTTTCTAAGAAGATCAGGTGAAGACTTCCTAGGAGACTGAGAGAGAATTGGCTGAAGCTGGAGTTGTCTCTTCTCTGTCCAATTTCCCTTTCACCCTTGCTGGTGCAGCCGTAGAGAGAAATCTAGTGCGGGGGGCGCCGGTAGTTGGGCATTGGGATATAACGTCCATTCTGCTTCTGCGGAGATAAGGTACTTGACAGCTGTAATTCCTGATTAGAAATGAGTAGCTAAATCATGTTTCATATCTTTGGAATAGCAATGATTAATCCTCATTAGTGGTAAAGTTGGATTTGACATTACTATTTTAATTCCTATTTTGTAAAGCGCAAACATATCACCCCCTTAAGGGTTTCAAGACACTGGGGGCCGTCGGGGAAATTAAGTGAGCTATTGCCCAGAGTCACATGATGCTGAGCTAAGCTGCTGCCGGCGATTGAACCGCGAGCCCCGTGCTCCCGAGTCAGCCTCTCTGACCACTGCGGACATTTCTCTGCTCTTACCTTTGCTCTGTGTGCCTGTAGCCTGTCTCCAATACACGTCTAGGTTGGGTGACAGCAACACTTTGTAAGTTTCCTTTAGACAGCCACAAACATAGGAAGGTGAGTCTCATCTGCATTCTGAGTACTCATCTGCATTCATCTGCATTCTGATGGGACTTCCCGGGCAGGGAGGACTAGGAGTGGCTGACACACTTCAATAGGTAATATCCTGTCTGTACACAAAGCACTGATTCACCCCCCACAGATAGCCTGGCAGACGGTGCACAGTCTAAATATCGAGTTTAGAATATCGACCTACAGTAATATCGAGTTCCAAATATCGTAGGGACAGAATATCGAAATTAAGAATATCGACGACCAGAATATCGACCTGAAGGTAAGTAATATCGTTTTTGTTAATATCGAAGTTAGTAATATCGATAGCAAAAAATCGATGTTACTAATATCGATATTTATATTAGTGTTATGTATTTTATTATGTATTTTATATGTATGTGTTATATATTTTTGTTAAGTATTGTACTGGTTTTTAAATATATGTATACAATTTTTATAAGTTAGTAATCTTTTTTTAAGTAATTTTTGTGTTTTACTACTGTAGCGGGTTGTGGGTTTATATGGGAATAGGGTGGGAAGTAATTTAATTATAGTAAATTCATTAATAATTTTTAGGAATTATTAATTAATTTTAATAAAATTTTGCGTTTTAGTTCTGTAGCGGGTTGTGGGTTTATAGGGGAATAGGGTGGGAAGTATTTTAATTGTAATGAAGTAATTATTTATTTTTATTTATTGGTATTGTTAATTAATTATTAATTGGTAATTAATTTTTATTAATTGGTCATTAATTTTTATTAATTGATTAATTGATAATTATATTAAGTGTATTAATTTATTATTGGAGCGGGTTGTGAGTTTATAGGGAAATAGGGTGTGAAGTAATTTAATTCTAATTAAGTAATTATTAATTTTATTTTTGGGTATTGATAAATAAATTATTGTTAATGAATTATTATTTGTTAATTAATTTTAAATAAATATTATGTTTTGGTATTGTAAATTAATTTATTGTTTAATAATTATTAATTGGTCATTAATTTTTATCAATTATTATTTATTGGTATTTATCCTTAATGTTTTGCTAATTAATTATTAATTGGTAATTACTTTTTAATAATTATTATTTTTTGGTATTGGAAAATAATTTATTGTTAATTAATTTTTATTTGGTAATTTATTTTTAATAATTATTATTTATTGGTATTTATCATTAATTTATTGTTAATTAATTATTAATTGGTAATTATTTTTTATTAATTATTTATTGGTATTGGTAATTAATTTATTGTTATTTAATAATTACATCATTATTTATTTATAAAAATTAATTTAATTATAAGTATGTTAATTTTAACCCCACGCTATCCAACACTTTCCCTACTGTTGCACTCACTGGAGTGGGAATAGTAATTTGTACCCCTATGCTATCCAACACTTTCCCTACTGTTGCACTCACTGGAGTGGGAATAGTAATTTTTACCCCTCCGCTATCCAATACTTTCCCTACTGTTGCACTCACTGGAGTGGGAATAGTAATTTTACCCCTACGCTATCCAACACTTTCCCTACTGTTGCACTCTCTGGAGTGGGAATAGTAAATTTTACCCCTACGCTATCCAATACTTTCCCTACTGTTGCACTCTTTGGAGTGGGAATAGTAATTTTTACCCCTACGCTATCCAACACTTTCCCTACTGTTGCACTCTTTGGAGTGGGAATAGTAATTTTTACCCCTACGCTATCCCACACTTTCCCTACTGTTGCACTCACTGGAGTGGGAATAGTACATTTTACCCCTGCGCTATCCCACACTTTCCCTACTGTTGCACTCATTGGAGTGGGAATAGTACTTTTTACCCCTCCGCTATCCAATACTTTCTCTACTGTTGCACTCACTGGAGTGGGAATAGTAAATGTTACCCCTACGCTATCCCACACTTTCCCTACTGTTGCACTCACTGGAGTGGGAATAGTAATTTTTACCCCTACGCTATCCAACACTTTCCCTACTGTTGCACTCACTGGAGTGGGAATAGTAATTTTTACCCCTACGCTATCCAACACCTTCCCTACTGTTGCACTCATTGGAGTGGGAATAGTAATTTTAACACCTACGCTATCCAACATTTACCCTACTGTTGCACTGTTTGGAGTTGGAATAGTAATTTTATTCCCTCCACTATTTAATGTTTTTTGTATTATTTTAGCTAATGTAGTATATAATTAATCTTAAAAATATATATATTTTTTTTAATTTGTTACATATATTTATTTAATTTGTATTTATGTTATTGTTTTATGTGTATAGATGTATTTATAATTTATAAGATTTTCTTAATTTATAAGTTATTAAAATAATTATTAAAACATATTAATAAGTAAGTGTATATATTATATATTATATGTATATATTAAATGTATTTATAAATAATATATATTTAATTTATAATTTTTAAACATTTTAAAATATTTTTAACTATGTTTATTTTAATTATATGTATTATTTACTTTATTTTACATTACTTTTTTTACTAAAAAACAAAACGATATTTTTAATAACGATATTTTTGACAACGATATTTTTGTACTTACCATAATGTAGATAGGATGTCGATATTCTTGACTTCGATATTCTTGCTGCGATATTTTCTTAGGTCGATATTCTGACCTTCGATATTCTGTCAGACATGGCTGGGTTGAAAGGGATCCTTGTGCACTTCAGAGAATTGCTTTGAAGTCACCCCCTACATCAAAGGCACTTTTTGGTATAAGTACTGGGGCTGTGACCCTACCTATTTGGTATACTACTGGACCAAGAAGAATTCTGCTGGAGTAATGACTGCTACACTGGAAGGATTGCTACTTTGCTTTACTGACTTTTCCGAGAAATTGCTTCTTTGCTTTGCTTCTCTGCCCTGCTGCCTGCTGATCTCTGACCTGCTGAGGACAAAGACTGGACCCATCTCACTTGATCCCAGAGTGACTCCAAGGGCTTGCCTCCTATTTTTAGAAGTGTCAGGGACACAAAAGACTTCCTACAATCCTGCTGGTGCTGCTGGACTCTGTCATCTGTGAGTCCTACCCTTGCCTGAGGTGCCCCCTCCAGTCCTGGTCATCCGAAGTGGGTTTTGCAGCTGTTTTGCTACAGAACCGATGCATCATCCTTCGATGCCGACACAGATGCTGTTCAATGACAACGGTTTCACAGCCTGCGCAGCCCGATGATGATGCTCTGCGCGGCTCAACGATAACGCAGTGCCTTCATTTCTACGGAGCTCAACAATGACACAGGAACCCACAGCGTGAATCGGACATTGATGCTTGCTCCATTCAAGGTAGTTTTTCAGTGGGACCTGCACGAGTCTCATAGCGGGCTGGTACCGGCCCCACATTTGACAGCTAGTGACAAATTGCTGCTTATTTTTTAACAAGGGGATTTATGTTTCCAAACTCCTCTTAATTTGCAGTCAGAGAAAGAAATGTGTTAAAGGAAATGCTGTTGCATGAAATACTTTACAACACATAACAAAATGTAAGTACCTGTAAATGAACTGTACACATTCAGCAGATAGGAAAGCATAAATGAAGCACATTTGTTTGTAATTCTCAAGTGTGATGGAACATGAATTTTAATAGGATCAAACCAAATTAAGACACTTTACTTGGTGATGCACAAATAATAAATATTCACTGAAACCCGATTTTAACACATGTTCATTTGTGTGCTGTATAGTTTAATCAGAAAAACTGTATGTCTGTGCACATTTAGTGGTTATTTCAATAACAAAGGTGCTGTCTGTAAACAACAGTGCACTACCACACAATGTTTTAGTTACATAAAAAAATCACCCACTTCATGTCCATTAAAGATAGGGTGGCCAAGAAAGTTTGAGGCTCTAAAAATTGGGTCGTGGATCTAAAATGTTTGGGAAGCACTGGTTTAGGGACGTTCTCACTGTAGGGACATCTGAAAACATTAAGTACATATGTTCTACTTCTAAATACTATGCCCCTGCCTTAGAGATGGTAAGGCCTACTTTAGGGGTGACTTACTACTAATTAAAAGGAGGGTTTAGATCAGGGTGATTTTGACTGGTTGCGTGGCAGGCCCTGAGTCATGCTTTATGTGGTCACTTTAGTGGTGGCACAGTAAATGCTGCAGTCTACAAGTGCCATTTAACACAGAGGCCCTGGACACACTGGGTACCATGTACTGGGGATGTAATGATAAGTTAAATGTGCCAATCAGGGATTTTAAATGATTTGACAAGGTTATAGGAGTCAGAGCACATGCACTGGGGCCTGGTTAGCAGGATCCCAGTGTACGGAGTGCAAAAAACACCAGCATCAGTCTAAAAAATGGGGATGAATCTGATCATGAAAAAATAGACATTTTCTTACATCCCGCTTTATATTTTTTATCATTATTAAGTCTGTATTCTTTGTATACTCTCTGCATTTTGTTTTAAATTTTTTCTTTCGGTGTATTGCTGTTTTTGTTCAACTATATTAATTTTATGTATAATTACTGGCTCCTGAGCCCTGCTTCAGAGGAAAAAGGAGGGTCAGCTGGGGTATTTAATGCTAATTGAGTAGGAGAGAGTCCAGTCTTGCTTTTTCGGCAGTCAGCCTTTGTCTTCACCTCCATCCAGGCCTGTTCCATTCTGGTTCTTTCCGTACTCATGCAGGCCATCTGGAAGTTGAAATCTCTTTACAGTGCATGAAGGAGCGGCATTAACTGACCCAGGATACTAGGCTCAGAGAACACTCCCAGAAAGCTTGACAATGGTGACGTCTCCCATCCTAAGACTGGACCCAGTAACTGCTCCAGAATAATAACATAAACAAGCATTGGCATAGCCAATAGGTCTCGCCTTTGGGACCTTATAAGTGTTTAGCCATGCAACAGTTGATGTTGTTGCACCAAGGATATTGTGCTGGATAACTAAACACTTATAAGGTCCCAAAAGCGAGACCTATTGGCTATGCCAATGCTTGTTTAGAAGAAGTAGTTTAGGCATACTGTGTGTATATTAAAACGTGAAAACATATTGTAAGTGACTGTATAATGTATGCTTTAAAACAACTGCAAGGCTTTAACTTTTTTTCACATTCAACTTTTCGTGAACATTACTAGAATTCTCTCTGGACAATTCCCACATCAAACCTATATTATCGAAAAACTGAGCAGGTGTCATGTGGTGTAACTGAAAGGGTCAAGTACTAAATGAATACTGTTTCAGACCGGTAGGTGGCTCTGGCTGAGTGGCTAAACGGCCAAGCGCCCCAGGTGCCATTTTGTGTATGTGCAGGACGAAGAAGCCTCCCTGGGTCCATAGAGGTCACCCTCCCAAAAACATGGAGCGGGCTCAGCGAGAGGGGAAGATACTTCACGCAAGGCCTCCGAGTGTCTCTCATTCAGCAGAGCGCTGAAGGTCAGTCCGAGGACAGCTCCCCTTCTGGTTGGGTGAAAAGGATTCACGAGAAGTGACAAGTGCAAAACCCAAAGGAGCCAAGTAAATAAGATGCAATTATTGTGCCTGTTGCATTCCTCCAGCAAAGGCGATTCTGCCAGCGCCTCCTGCAACTTTCACAAATGTCAAATTTGTAAAGGGCCAATGACCTTTCTCATTGAAATGTCAGCCAGAATTTAGTTTCCATTTAGAATGTGTTGTGCAATATGCCCGTATCGAAGGGACACTGAAAGTGCAGTGAGTTTTTCTTTTTTTTTTTTTAAAGTGTGTGAAGACACAGGTTTGCAAAAGAGATGTGGTCCCAGGGCGGAAGTGTCCACCTCTTAAATTGGAGACCTGGGCTGTAATCCCAGCAGTGGCACTTGGATAAACTATGTGATTTCGGGAAAATCACTGCGTCTCTATTCCCTAAAATCGTAAACTTGTGCCTGCAATGCCTGTCGCTGCATTGTTTAATAATATTTAACCACTTTCACCGAAGTACGCACACATATTTTAAAATGACTTCAAATGCATTCATTGTTACAAATATATCTAGTTTTAAGTTTAACCTCAAGCAAGTGGATTTATACCTGCGAACACTTCAGGCTCGGAGTCAGAGTCGGATTACACTTAAGAAATGCGGCGTTTTGTTACCACACGCTATAATGTTCATATACTGCAAACACGCCTCTAATCAGCACTGAAAATCTTGGTACCCTGTACAAACACCACTGAGCACTGATTCCGTCCACACAGTTAAAAAACACATCGCACTCAGCAAGTTTATACCCCCACCCAATGCCCTAGTTTAAAAAAGAAAAAAAGCCAGGGAGTGGTGCGCGCGCGCGCACTGCAAAGAATTTAAGGAATGCAGCAGGCACAGTGCGGGGCCGCTGCTCACTCCCGAGCTCCCTAGGCCAGGGGAAAGAGTAGGCGGGACATGCACCCACCTTTGGCCAATTGCGTGCTGTCTTTCTTAGAAAGACGCACGCAAAGGCCAATAGCGTGTGAGCAAAAAAAAACAGCACATGCACGAGTGTGTGGTCTGAGTTGGAAGTCCTTACTTGTCCTTACTGAGCACTGGCTCAGGCGAGACCTAAAAAGGAGCTGCCAGGGCGAACAGTACTTGCTGCTCTGCCTGCAATGTATGTGCAGGGATTGCTTGAAACTCCACGCCAGCCGTAGAGAGCCACCCTGAAGTGTGTGACCTTACTGGCTTCAAGGACTTGCTGAGTTTTCATTAATCACTGTGTTAACTGTGTTTGCATATGTGTAATAGTAACTGGTTTTAGAAAGAAGGTTTTAAAAATGTGTTTAATGACATGAGATAATACAGTCAGCTGAAAAACCTGCAAGTTAATAGAACAAAGCATTGATCAATTAAGAAAATTAAAAGCTCAAACAACACCAGCAACAGTTGAGTAATTTTTCCTCTGAAGAATATATACAGTTTGAACCACAGTACATATTTTCACCACTACTTAGTTGCATTAGAATGTTACAAACTTAAACAAACAGCAGGGAATTTGATTTCTGAATACTCAACTACTAAATGAGATGTGTATCTTTATCAGTACAAACAGGAAAAAGGACTACAGGAATTGAGGCAAGGAGCTTGGCACAGAGAGTGGTGTTGTGGTACCGATCTAAAAGTGTTGCATTGTTGTCAACTGCTCCTGGGACGAAAATCTAACTTGCAGCACCTCCAGTGATATAACATGAACAAACAGTGGCAAAGCCAATAGGTCTCGCTTATACAAAGTGCCTCCTCATTGATTGCACAGACTGGTTGTATGTCACAATGGTAAAGTCAAGAATGTTGACATGTAACACCACCACAATATCTACTCTCACTAGATTTTCAACGTAAGTAAATATAGGGAAATAAAGATTTACTGTTCTTCACTTCACAGCTGCTTACCTTCACATTTTATTGTTGACATTTATTACGAATTCGATATGTTTGCAGGTTGATATTTCAATCACAATATTGTGATCCCCTACACCTTAACTCTGTGCGTTGTACTGTGGAAGTATTAGAAGCAATGGAATACTACTTGTTACACACAGAGGAACAAGAGGTTAATGTGTTGCTATGGCAACTGATGAACTTCAAAATTACTTTCGAGCATTGGGCAAATTTCCCGTACATCTATGGGTTTTTATCGGTGGTAGCCTATTCAAATACCTTTATCAACAGATTTGAATAGCAACATATATAGAATGATGACAATTGGAAAAAGAGTCTAAAAACCCTGCTCAGGTTCATAGATGGTGTGCTTTGATTTGATGGGACCAAAAAAAGAATTGAAAGATAGCATTAAATTGCTGAATGAAGTACACAAAAGGATCCTGTTGCTGTCTTCTTAGCGGCTGTGGTGTGGAGGCTGATGTGAGAATAAATGGAAGTTTAACTTACCAGCCTTGTGGCTCACTTTAATAGATACATTTTACACATGCAATTCGTAAGGTACCAGTCCATTATCTCGAATTTAAGGTTTCACAACTCAATTATAAAAGGGCCACAACACTATTTATAAAACCTACAGAGAGGAATAACTTACTTCATTGAAAAAGCTGCCACCGTGTAGTTTAGTTTAACTTCTTTCTTACCCTCTGTATAAGTACAGAATAAAAAAGCCAAGTAAAGAATTAAACAGGAACAACAGAATTAGTTGAGTCACAAAAGGGAGAAAAATGAGTCCCTTAGAGCCAAGTTTGTCAATAAATACTCAGAACAGAGCCATAAAATAAGCAGAACACTATACAAACATTGCAAATATATTGAATCAGACAAGGATATGACTAACCTGTTATCTTAAAAATGGCCTTTCAGGAAAAGAAAAATATAAGAGAAATGATGATCAAAACGGACAATATGGGGCTTATTACGATTTGTTGCACATTGGAACTGCCTGAACTCAGGTCGGCAGTTCCAACAGCCTGATTTTTTAATGTGGACGCCCATAGGGTGGTTGGAAACATTCATTCTATAATAGAAACTTATGCGGTGGGCAGAATAGGCCCACAGCACAAGCTTCCATTGTAGAATGGAGGTTTGCGAACAACACTGCACTATGTGGCAGGCACCATGCGGTGCCTGCCACATGCTGCAGGGATGTTGAGGGGGCACCATAGGTGCCCCCAGGCCCCATTGCAGAGGGCCAGAGGGGAAGGGAGCCCTGCCATGGGCCCCCAAAGATACTTTCCGACAGCCTCTTCATGTTGGAAAGGCTGACATGAAATGGCTGTCGGAAACTGCCATCATAATCCTGACGGCAGAGCCGAGTCTGGCTCTGCCGTCATTAAGGGATTATGGTGTGTTCCAAAGCACCGATAGGCTCTTTGAGCCGGTCAGAAGCACGTGGACTGTTCCTCCGCCTGATGCCTCTGCCCGCTGCATTATATTGTGGCGGTGGGACTGCATATAAAGATGTTGGTTGAATCGCAACCGACAGCCCATCGGTTGCGATCCGACCAACATCATCATCGGCCCCTAAATCCTTGAAAAAACAGCAGACTTTGGGCAAACTTAAATTGCTCAGTTTTCCATGTTCAATTTGTGTGCAATGCATGAATATCATTACAGGAACTATTTTTTATCATCCAACTACTAGTGAAGTCCTGCACAAAAACAATCCATAGAGGCATTTTCCTCTTTCTATGTGTGCTGCATAATGCAGCACTCATAGAAAGAGGAAAAACAAGTAGAAATAAACATATTTAGTCACGTTACACCTCACCTGGGGAGGCATGCCTCTTTGGTGCATTTCCAGGTTTACCAGGTTTGCTAAATCTGGGAATGCATCAAAAGGATTTGCGCTGGTACACCCACTACAATGCCCATGGAACGTCTCCCTTGTGCAGAGAAATGCAATGCAGTGATTTGCTCTGCGTTGCAATATTCCATATTTTGAAGCCATTAAAAGCCATGCAAAGTGGCTTTGCGGGGCTTCATAAATATGACTCTGAGGTTTGCGTCATGCATGTACCACGTTGCGTGGTGCAAGCATAACACAAAGCTCTCATAAATATGCCCTACAATCTCTTGGCAGGGACAGTCACTCATCACATCATCTGTGAGACTTTGGAAAGTTACATAGATTTACTCTTGGAAACTTCCCGTAGTTCAGAAGATACCATTATTACTACCCACAGTTTGCAAAGATTTCTGCATTTGAGTTTTCATATTAAATGTAAGAATTTTCACCTCTTTTAGACTGTTTAATAAAAAAGGTTCAGCAACATCCATTCAATTAAAAAGTCTTGAGGAAAATAGTTTTCAAGTTAATGAGTGAGAACACTGGGCATCTGTTTTTAGCTTCCAATAGCACTGGTGAGTTAATATTGCTGGTCTGCATGCAGGGGCACAGAGGCAGGGAAAGAGAGATACTTTGTAAGATAAATATATGGCACAGCCTTATCATCTAAAAATAATAATGTGCTCTGCAATATGGCATGGCCTGCTTATTGTAAATTTTATGCTCCTCGTGGTCGTTGACTGCTCATTTTGATTGAGTGACATAGGGCCACAGTTAGAATTTGGCAGATGGCTGCTCCATCAAAACCTGGTGGACTGGGAGCCTCATTTACTACAAAACAGCGCAGTGCACAAGTCATTTTGCTGTGCCGAGCTGCGTCATTTTAAAAGCACAGGGATGCATCGTATTAACAACAATACAACACATCCATGTGCTTTCCCCTGTGCTGGCGCCCAATTGGCGGCCATGCGCCAGCACAGGCACCCTTGTGTCATGTTGCAAGGGTGCCTGTGTTGCGGGGAAGATTGTTTCTGTGAAGTAAGGGACACCTTCTGGCTCAAAAAGAATAATTGATGGCATTTTCCTCTGCAACACACATAGAAAGAGAAAAAAACGATGAGAAATAAAAGTATTTCTACTTGTTGCACCACTTTTACCCCTCCCTGTAGGATTCTGATGCATTCCCAGCTTTATAAAACATTGTAAATCTGGAGATGTGTCAGGTGCTATGCATGTTGCATGGGAACACCCACAGTAATACCCATGGAACGCCCCTTTAATGCAGAGTAATGCATGAAAGGGGCCCATACTTACAAGGCCATAAAAAGTAATGCAGGGTGACTTTATGTGGCCTTGTAAATATGGGTAAGCCCATTGCGCTGGTGGTGCGTTAAATAAAGTGACGCACCAGTGGTGCAATGGGCTTGTAAATGAGGCCCTGGATGTTTGCGAGTTTGGGACAGAGTAGCCCTTGGCCAAACTCTAAATTAGGCCCATAGTCTGGTTGGCTAAACAACTGTAATACATTTGACCCAAAATGTAGAAAAGACATTTACCTTATGCAATACTTGTAGTTACATTGGTTGTATTTACTGATAATTTGTGCGCGACCCCGTGCAGCTCACTGACTTGTCCAGTGCAAAAAGTTCAAGAAATTTAACTGCTACAAATATACATTTCTGCTCCATGATTGGTCATTATGGAAGCTCCAGTAAGTAAGTAAAATGAGATAAAGCGGTTTTATTGACTTGCTGTCGATTTAGATTCAGTATATCTTAAGACAAAGAATTGCACCACTATGTTCTGCAAGAACAACCCGGATTATGCCTTCCCGTGGATCATGGCGCGTTTTGCAGTTGTTAAAGGCACGTGGGAAGAGGACTGCTCCAAAGAGTGCTGGGAAGCCATACTTTACATCATAGATGAATTCTAAACACGCTGTGCAATACCCTAGAGAAACACTCCTTTTTTAATTTATTCTAAGTGTGCTCTGATGTGTTTAAATCGCACATTGCTCAAATTCTTTTCTTGAAATCACGTGGGAGCAAAAAAAAAAGTAAGGATTGTGTGAAATATGGTTTTTGACAGCTGCGGTTTCCCATGTCCAATCGTCGTTTAATGCGTCTGTTTGACATTCTATCCGGGCAGTACCTGTGTCAATAAAGTGTCAGTTGGCCGTTTGGCAGTGGAGAACAGAAAGCAACACGATCGGCTTTTTGTGCACGGTTTACATTTTTGCACCTGTTATTCTAGCATTTCTTTCAGTTGTATTTGCTAACACTCCAGTTGAGATCTCCTTGCCAACCTGAGATGGTATCAGCCTGGGTAACAGAACAAAATGTGAGAAGGTCCTTCTGTCTCTAACGCCTGTTCACGAGTGAATCAGCCTCCAATTAATCTGTTCCTTCAGTAGGAGTTTATTAAAAGTGAGGCACACACATGCTTCTGTCTTGTTTTGTTTCAAAGCTTTGCTAACTGTATTTGTCCAGTTAGGTCAGCAGTCTTGCTATATGAAATGACAAAAATGTTTAGCTTTTTAATATACTTCTTATACATGTATAACATGCACATGTGTGTGTGTATACGTAATTATAACAAATTCGTACAAATAATATTGCAAACGCTATGTTTAAACGAGAAATGCTGTATAATATTCACAAAGGAGCTTATAGTTAACAATATTCATATGACCGTAAGTAAGAAAGATCTTAAGATTGCAAGTTAACACATATAATTCTTGAAACAAGTCAAATTAAAGGGAATTATGTGAAAATGAAAAGGAAGAACGTATGATGAAGAACTGCAATAAGTGCAAATATAAAATTATATTTTATAATGAATGAAAAGCAAAAGACTATTAAGGAATTTAAAAAAAGCAATATTTAATCAATTAAAAAGGCTTAGCATTGACATTTTAGACACGGTAAATGTTAAAAACAGCATTAGAGTTACGGCTTAAGATCAATGTCAGCTCGTCATTTGGGGTGGTCAACATTGCCCTCTCATTTTTGTATTCTGTCTGTCTGGAAGTCTGAGCTGTACACCTCAGATTCACACTCTAAGAATGACTTTAGAAAATGCATTGATAAACTACATTTGTGTTGACCAGTGAGAAGAACTTGTCTAGGTTATCAGGCACAGTTTGTGCATTTAGAGCATTGACAGACAGTGATCTGTTTGATCGGATGGGTTTTCAAGTGGATCTTACTTCTTCATTTTGGGTGCACTGTCTGTCAGCTCTGTTACCAATGGCAAGAATTTGCATCACAAATATGTGACCAGAAGCTTCAGAATGCAGGCAATTCAATGTGAGGGAGCTATATGCCCAGTGAGCCATGGACGTAGCTTCACCAGCTGAGGAGGACCTGAAGCAGAACACTGGCAAGTGAAAGGGTTTGTAAAAAGAAAATGTCAAATGCTGTGAGCATGTGTACATGCTAGAGAGGGAGAGGGTGGGTATCAGTGAGAGAGAGAGTGAATGTAAGAGAGAGATTTGTGAGAATGAGAAAGCGAGAGTGACTGAGACAGTAGGTTTGCGTGGGGAAGTCAATGATCAAGTGTGAGAACGTGAGCGACAGAGTGAGAGTGAGTGAGAGAGTGGGAGAATGAGTCAAAAATTCAGAGGCTTAGTGAAAGCGAGTGCGAAAGTGAGTGAGAGTGAATGAGGGGAAAAGAGAGTGAGAGTAAGACAGAGAGTAAGAGAAGGTGAGCCAGAATGAGATATAAGGAGTGGGTGTGAGGGAGAGATAAAGAAAGTAAGAATAAGAAAGGAAAAGTGACAGAAAGAGAGAAAGGAAATTAGAGACATTGGGAGTTAGAGAAAGTGTGTGGGAGAGAGTGGTTTAGAGTTAAAGTGTGAGTGAGAGAGTGTGAAAGAGTAACAATGGAAGCGAATGAGAGATACAGTGAGACCGAGGAAGTCAGACAGTAAGTGAGGAAGTTAATGAGAGCAAGTGAGAAATTGAGAGTGAGACAATGAATAAGTGAAAGAGTTATGCAGTAAGAGAGTGTTAGAGACAAAGTAGAAAAGTGAAAAAAGTCAGTGAGAGTGATAGAAAATCAGAGAGTAAGATTGAAAGAGATACACTTAATTTGATTGCAAGAGTGAGCGAGAGAGTGTGTGAAAGGGTGTGAGAGAGTGGGATTGTAAAAGAGTGTGAGAGAGCAAGACTGAGGGGTCAATTCCGATGTCGGCCGGAAGCGCACCTAACAGTATTCGTCCGGAAAAAATACCAGCTGAACGCGTGTTTTCCGACCGACTCGAACACTCTACCGAACGAACAAGTACGATGCGCATAACAGCCCAGATTCCGAGCGAGCCGTACTTACCCACTCCAGCTCCTGTTCCCCGCCCGAGCCGTATCCGTAAACGCCGAATCGAGTCGCACGGAACCAAATACACAGCACCTTCCGGCCGGACTAGTACGATGCGTCTTCCGTACGCGCCGAACTCGTCGCTACGTCCGGCACGTTTGAGCATCCGGGCGAGCCGTACATAAGCTCCGTTTCGCGCCACAAGACGATCCACGGCTACGAGACGAACAAGCCTGCTACGAGTACGACTCGAAGACACGAGAAACCCGAACGAGACGATCCAAGCATGAATCCCATTGCGCAGGTCCTACCTATACTCTACATCTATTACCGGGACCGGCACGGACGCGTACGGCGCAGACGGTAAGTCAAACACCAACAATACAAACAAACCACACGTACACGAAATATGTCACACACACATAGGGATGCACACATAACGTACACTAGCAACAGCAGAACCATAGGGGTGGGATGGCCAACACCAATGCCATACACACCCATAGGGGGATGGATGCCTGCCACTACTACCACCCCTACCCAGGGGTGCCTGGATGCCTGCCACTACTACCACCCCTACCCAGGGGGCCCTGGATGCCTGCCACTACTACCACCCCTACCCAGGGGGGCCTGGATGCCTGTCACTACCACCACCCCTACTCAGGGGGGGCTGGATGCCTGCCACTACCACCACCCCTATCCAGGGGGGGCTGGATGCCTGTCACTACTACCATCCCCACCCTTAGGGGGATGGATGCCTGCCACTACCACCACCCCTATCCAGGGGGGGCTGGATGCATGCCACTACTACCATACCCACCCTTAGGGGGATGGATGCCTGCCACTACCACCACCCCTACTCAGGGGGGGCTGGATGCCTGCCACTACCACCACCCCTATCCAGGGGGGGCTGGATGCCTGTCACTACTACCATACCCACCCTAAGGGGGCTGGATGCCTGCCACTACCACCACCCCTATCCAGGGGGGCTGGATGCATGCCACTACTACCATACCCACCCTTAGGGGGATGGATGCCTGCCACTACTACCACCCCTACCCAGGGGGGCCTGGATGCCTGTCACTACCACCACCCCTACTCAGGGGGGCCTGGATGCCTGTCACTACCACCACCCCTATCCAGGGGGGCCTGGATGCCTGCCACTACTACCATACCCGCCCTTAGGGGGATGGATGCCTGCCACTACCACCACCCCTATCCAGGGGGGGCTGGATGCCTGTCACTACTACCATCCCCACCCTTAGGGGGATGGATGCCTGCCACTACTACCATACCCACCCTAAGGGGGATGGATGCCTGCCACTACCACCACCCCTATCCAGGGGGGGCTGGATGCATGCCACTACTACCATACCCACCCTTAGGGGATGGATGCCTGCCACTACTACCACCCTTACCCAGGGGGCCTGGATGCCTGTCACTACCACCACCCCTACTCAGGGGGGCCTGGATGCCTGCCACTACTACCACCCCTACCCAGGGGGGCCTGGATGCCTGTCACTACCACCACCCCTACTCAGGGGGGCCTGGATGCCTGTCACTACCACCACCCCTACTCAGGGGGGCCTGGATGCCTGTCACTACCACCACCCCTACTCAGGGGGGGCTGGATGCCTGCCACTACCACCACCCCTATCCAGGGGGGGCTGGATGCCTGTCACTACTACCACCCCTACCCAGGGGGGCCTGGATGCCTGTCACTACTACCATCCCCACTCATGGGGCGCTGGATGCCTACCACTACTACCATCCCCACTCATGGGGGGCTGGATGCCTACCACTACTACCATCCCCACTCATGGGGGGCTGGATGCCTACCACTACTACCATCCCCACTCATGGGGGGCTGGATGCCTACCACTACTACCATCCCCACTCATGGGGGGCTGGATGCCTACCACTACTACCATCCCCACCCATAGGGGGCTGGATGGCTGCCACTACCTCCATCCCCACCCTTAGGGGGATGGATGGCTGTCACTACTACCATTCCCACTCATGGGGGGCTGGATGCCTACCACTACTACCATCACCACTCATGGGGGGCTGGATGCCTGTCACTACAACCACCCCTACTCATAGGACGGGTAATGCATGACACAACTAGCATACTCCCACATAAGGACTGTCTGTAAATTACATCCCAGCCCCCAACACCATGACAAGCGTGTGTGGTCTGTGTCAAATGCATACAACACTGAACATGACATTGAACATACAATGTGACCCCCTAACACATGTGTCACACATAATTGTGTGTGTGGCCTACACAATGCAAGCAGACCATGACCACTGTGGCAATGTGGCCCAAAGCCCCATCACCACAGTGCCCATAAGGTAAGTGTGTGCCCCATAGCTGAAGCACATTTTGAACAGTGCCCATAAGGTAAGTGTGTGCTCCATAGCTGAAGCACATTTTGAACAGTGTGGCAATGGGGCCCAAAGCCCCATCACCACAGTGCCCAAAAGGTAAGTGTGTGCTCCATAGCTGAAGCACATTTTGAACAATGTGGCAATGGGGCCCAAAGCCCCATCACCACAGTGCCCAAAAGGTAAGTGTGTGCTCCATAGCTGAAGCACATTTTGAACAGTGTGGCAATGGGGCCCAAAGCCCCATCACCACAGTGCCCAAAAGGGAAGTGTAGTCCTGGTAAAAGCTGCAAAAATATAACTGCAGGGATTATTCCTGGCCACACAACACCAAACACTACAGTGGCATTGTAGTGCTTGTGTCCCATAGCAACATAAATTGTGTGAGGCAAGCAGTGCAGTGCCAATGACACATTGTTCTGGCCATGTGCACACAAACATCAGCCATGGGGGCCCACATTGTCTACATTCAAAAATAACACAATGACAGAAGTGAGCATCATAATGCAGACCCACATATCAGCACCAATGGACACACAAATGTAGATATCCTGTGGAGACTGTAGATGTCAGGTGAACAAATACCATACCATGGCAGCAATGGGACATACTAACCATGATCAATGTGCTGACTGATGACCTAGCAGTCCCAGGGCCAGCAGGGGAAAGCCAACAAACAACATACAGCCAATGGCAAACTAAAGATATGCCAATGCAGTGGTGCAAAAGCACAAACACAAACAGGCAGACTCACACTGCATATCATACACAACAGGTGAGGGGGTTGTGTGCCAGTGTCCCCAGGCAAACACACAACACATGAGGAGGCCAGATTCACTGATACACAGATGTCAACACAGTCACATACAAAAGTAACTCATGGATTGGATTCCCCTATATGGGCAAACAGGCATTGTGAGATGAGAGGGAGCCCAAATTACACATGTCACACAAGCTTGTAGGAACAGCAACACACACAGCAAGAGACAGAACCACCACAGCACTCCCCCAGAGACCCCACATTGTGGTGACACTAGCCTGCATGACAATCACACTGTGATGACAAAGGTAGATGTCATCCACACTGTGAACCACAGCCATGTGTCCTGAGCAACAAACTACCATCACACCTATGCAAGCACAAAGCACTCAGCACGGCCTGCCAGCCAAGGAAAATATGGAGGTAGTGCCCCAGCCGTGCAACAACTCACATTTGCACACACTCAACGCCACACACCTTGAACTCCACCAATGTGCAGCGTTGAAGCTCACATGGACTGCTGACATTGCACATGCACCCATGACAATCCATGGGGTGGTGGGGGGAAATAAGGTGCAGAAACCCATCACACATGGCCAGTCAACAATACTTGTGAATGTCTGACACACTGCACAGTATACCATACATGGGCATGACGTGAAATCCACCCCAAACAATGGGATCCTGGCCATAGTCACACACCAATGAAGAAGCCAAGCTGACCCACAAAGGACACACATAGACAACTTCCAACATTGCAGCTCTGACCCTGAGGAGTGGCAGCAGTCACACACACAATGTGTCACAATCACTGAAAGCATACACAAACAGAAAATCACATTACTCGTGCAACCAACAAGTGCCAAGAGGAATCCTGACTGTGTCCCATCTGCGTTTGCCCACATCCCCAGCCCTGACAACAAAGACAACTAGGGATGACAACCTCATGAACATTAGTTTGCCATGCACCCACATCCTGGAGTAACCAGGTCCAAGATGCTGGATGAACACAGAACAATTCAGCAAGCATCACAAACAGGAACATCCGTAGGGACACAGCCTGTGTAGGAAAAGGAGAAGGGAACACGCACAGACATGCCTACACAACACACAACATGGGCACAGCCTATATCACGGAATCACGTACTGCCATGAGGGCACTCCACTCCTGTGGAAGGTCAGCTGTGCCAAACCTTGTCTGTGCATGACTCAAACATGTCAGCAGAACACTCGGTCAGTGAGTCAACAACTACAACACACTGAAGGCTCTGCTCATATCAGCCTGGGCACGGGAGTGTCACGTCAGTCATCTGCATACACCCAAGACACGTGTCAAGCAACTTGCACTGTGTACACAGATGAGTCCTCCAAATTTGATGTGCTAAACTGCATGTCCATTGGAGACGGGCACACAGTCAGGGTACTAGGAACATTGGACAGTGGTAAGCCCACCAGATGTGCATCAGTGTAGGACAAAGATGGTAATCTACAAATGCTAAACGTACATCCCTGTGTCAAATGCTGAACATTACACCCTCAGACTGCAGCAAAGGATGCTATAGATCCAGACTAGATTAGGACACATATCCCATGGACCACATGGAGCCAATCACAGCAAAACTTCATTTACCTGATCTGAACACTATCCCAACAGCAAATGCATGATTCTACACATCTACATCATGTACCTCCAAAGATTAACCACAAGTAAACAAAAATAGGCTTTATTCAGCAAGTGTGCAACTCAAATCAAAAGTCCAAAATAAACTAAGGCCAATGGCCAGTCCAAATATACAGTCCCAACAGGGTGATGTGTGACAACTTGTCAACAATTGCTTGCCTGCACAGGTACGGACAGGGGACATCCCCCTTGGAGGGGCATACGAGGGGCAGGCCAGGCACCGCAGGGACAGGATCAGGGGATGCCAGAAGGAGGCAGTGAAGGGGAGGTGGGTGCAGGAGTGTCACCGGCAACTGCAGTGGAGGTGTCTGACTCAGGGGGCTGGCACCACCGCAGGGCTCAAGTCAGATGGAGTTGGTGCTGCAACCACTGCAGTGGGCTGGTCAGATGGAGTGGACTGGGTCCCCAATGCAGTGCCCGAGTCAGACGGGGTGGTTGTGGACTCCACCGCAGTGCATGACTCCAAGGTAGTGGAAGGGGGGCAGAAGAGCTGGGCAGGACAGAGGGGGGACACGGTCTCCACACCAGTGGCACAAACAGGCAGAGCGTCTGGTTTGGGGGTGGAAGAGCAAGTGGCAGGGGGGGAGGGCCTAAGCAGTTTGGGGATGCAGTATCAGTGTGTGGGGGAACCTGGGGCAGGGTGTGGCGGTGGAACCTGTGGAGTGGTGGCCTGGGGGATGGAGGTGAGAGACTGGGTGGTTGACTTGCAGGGCGGTGGCGGGGTCTTGCTCTTCCGGGACCGGGGGGCTTGCGGGTGGGGGGCTCACTCTGTCTGCGCCTGGGGGAGGGTGTCCGGGGGCGAGGGGCATTCCCCTCTGTGTGGGTGGACTTCCTCTTCCCCCAGTATGCTGGATCAGCAGGATTGGAGGGGAAGAGGCCTAGGTCACACAGGAAGATCTGCTGTGCAGGTGTGTTAGCAGGCGAGGCAAGGGAAGGGGTCTTGGAGGGAGAGGATTTGGAGGACTGCGGAGTTAATGTGGATGCCTGTGTGTGTGTGTGTTCCCCGTCCCCTGTGTCTGTGGTATCAGTCCCCTGAGGATGCGTGTGTGCACGTCTTGCCTTTCTCTTGGGTGTGTCTGTGCTGCTCGTGTCTGTGTGTTTGGGTGACTGTGCAGGTGTGCATGTGCTTTGGACAGGTAGGGGGGCAGGAAGTGTGGATGGGCAGAGGTGGGAGGGGTGAGGGACTGTTGGAGGAGGGACACTGCTGCTGTCAGGGAGGAGTCCATGGACCTATTGCTCCTCTGTAGGGCAGACATACCCGTCGAGATGCCCTCCATGAACGACACCAGCTGTGTCAACAGAGGGTGTGTGCATGGAGGACACTCAGCATTGCTGTCTGCCCTACATGGAGCTGCCGAAGGAGGTACACAGACTCCTCACTCAGGGCAGCAGGGGACACAGGGGCAGGGGCTGCGGTGCCTGGCACGAAGGAGACACGCTCCCGAGTACGGGAGCCTCCACGGACCTCAGGAATGGGAGCCAACGGGAGGGCGGTGGTGGTGGTGGTGGTGGCGGGGCCAGACAGACTAGCTGGCCTTTGGTGGCTGCTGAGACCCGCCTCCACAAGGGAGTCATCCTCCGAGCTGCTGTGGTCCTCAGCTGAGGTGGATGGTGCTGAGGACTCCTCGGTGTGGCTCCCCTCACCCTCCGTGCCACTGGGTCCCTCTGACCACTCGTCCGATGCTGACCCAGTCTGGCTCCGCTGCTCCTCCTGGTCCATGGAGCTGTCCCCTCCTGTGGCCGTGGATGTATCTGCAAACAATTAGGGAAACAGACAAACATCAGTCACCTGCACTGACCGCACACACCACAGTAAGTACAGCACATTACAGAGCAAGCCCTGGCATCCTTAGTTGAACATTGCCTAAAGTCCTCACACAGATTCGGGGAAGCCAATTGTCAGTCTGATGGTCAACCATGGGACTCACACCCCTCCTGCCCTTGCACCCATCTGTCCGGTGCCTGTCTGATGGTAAGACCCCAGTGTGGACACATGCACCACCTACACAGTTGTTAGACATTGCAGGGAACACGGTGAAGTATGTGAACATGCACACATCACATCTCTTGCCACTGAGTCAGTGCAGGTGTCCGGATAAAGGGATGGCCAGAGTCTAAATAGAAATGCATGTGATGCATACCAGCACCAGACATCATGATGCACCCATGTCCGGATAGTCAATGCCACAATGGGGTGCATGTTTCACATGTCACTCCCCTGCAGGATCAGTCTCAGGAAGTTGAATGCCATGACACAGGAATGCGTGCAAAGTCATACATTACTGTCTCAAGTCACATGGCCATGGCAGCCAGCCAACAACAGTCTGCACTGTGTCACAATCCGAGGGCATGGGGAATGCAAGTTATGTGACTGACAAGTGCACATGTCCATCCCCCAAATACCACATCATCTGTACTACTATTTGTCCACATCATACCAACTGGACATATGGGGGACATGAAACACAACTCTCTGAACATGAGCACCTCACAGTGTGCTGTGAATGACAATACAGCTGACTGAAAGTCACAGTCGCAAACACCTGTGTGCACAGTCAAGTGATCAGACACCTATAAGTCACAAAAGTATCGTCTATCATGGTCACATCTCAGATGGCATGCTGAGCCCTAACCGATAAACATACCAGTAGTCCTGACAATGAAGACACAGCACAATGAGACAGAGGCAGACACCTGAGGGTACATTACACTGATCACAACATGCCAGATGATACACGGGAGTGGGAGTACAGAGTGCATTGCATGCCCTGGAGTAGGCATGACTGTCCAGCTCCACCTGTAAGAGGGATGAGTCCTGGACAGTAGGCAGGTGGCTAAGCATGTATGACACACTGGATACACATACTCCTGAGGCCCAAACATTGTTCCCACCAGCAGCATGGGTGTGTGCCAAATTCCCCAGGGACATGTGGTGAGTCAGAGCAGCAAGCGGACCACATATCAAAGTTACACCCAGATTACATGTCAGAACTTAGGCATTGTGTAAGCAATTGAGCCACCCATGAATCGCACAACATAGTCACGGGAACAAATGCTATCCCCCAGCTTGAGCAAAGCTAAATGCAATGACACAGTCCCCAAATGACACAATTTCCTGACTATAAGGGCCACACATATGCGTATCAGAGGAGAAGTGGGCATGTCACAAATGAGGGACATGGGTCCTGGACCACATGACTGATGTACTGTGGAAGTTTAACCAGGCCAGAGGAGGGCACATAGCATGTCAGACAAAGTGCACAGTGCAGTCATGGACTCACCCCTCCTTGTTGCTGTCTGTCCTTCAGCTGCCCATCCAGGTCAGGGAAGACCACAGCCAGGATCCGGAGCATGTGGGGGGTCAGGGTCCGGTGTCCGCCCCTCCTGCGAGGAGG
The DNA here is from genome assembly GCA_963921515.1 of Calotriton arnoldi. Classification (NCBI taxonomy): domain Eukaryota; kingdom Metazoa; phylum Chordata; class Amphibia; order Caudata; family Salamandridae; genus Calotriton; species Calotriton arnoldi. Next base: position 54,038 of record CAWUFW010017487.1, on the reverse strand, counting down.
CGACAGCTTCAGCTGGACCCTTGCGATCCTCCGGGTCCAGCCACAAAGGTCCTGCCACCTCTTCTGGCAGTTGCGGATCCTGCGCCTGTAGACCCCCACGGATCTTACTTTCCGGGCGATGGTCAGCCAGATTTCCTGCTTCTGGTGGGCATCAACCTGTGAGGATGACAAAGTGAAAAGGCAATTACTACACATGCAACATATACGTGCATCACACAGTTGGATATACATGTCTCAATCACAGGGGCATATGATGTACACAGGCAGTGCAACAATGGCTATGAACAGTTTGCCAGCAGTCACTACATGGTATCATTGCATGGGAAGTAAACCTAGTTGGAATGCACTGTTACTGCACTGTACCAGTTCAGTGCATGTAACTACACACTTTGGGGTGTGACAACTACTCAGTGGGCATGCTAGCCAGTGGTGTGCACACTGAAAGCCCTGCTAGTCAGACAACATGCACAATTAGTGAGGCAGTGGACAGCACACTCACCTGCTCCCCTGGTTTCCCATACAGCTTGCTGTACTGTGGAAGGAGGCTGTCCAGCAGGGCCTGGTTCTCCTCAAGGCTGAAGGCTGGGGCTCTCTCCACAGTACGTGCCATTGCAGGAGCCAGAGGATGCATAAACAGCAGCAGTGTTGGTGGCAGATGTCGTCCTGGAGCATGTAGTGCAGGCAAGTGAGCTCTCAGGGGAACAGCCATCATTATATGTGTGCTGCAGAGGCAGATACTGTCCCATGTGTCCAAAGTGATAGGTCCAAGTCGTTTGCATCTTCTGAATCTGACCAATCCATGGAATAGCAGCACTAATACACGCCCACAGCATCCTTCAAATCTTCAACTTCATGACACCCATGATTTTGCAACATTGTTGTGGCTGGCAACTGAATTCACTGCATCAGACTCGTTGGAGCTTCGAAAACGCGTCCGTTGCCATGCCAGGCCCCAGCCAATGTGTGCGCACCGTTCGGTCTACTGCTGTACAACGCGTATTTCGGGATACAACGCGTACCCGCTCACATACAATGCAATGGGCCGGCCGGACACACCGATCGGTCCATTGCTGTACAACGCGTACCCAGGATACAATGAGTACCCGCTCACATACAATGCAATGGGCCGGTCGGCCACACCGATCGGTCCATTGCTGTACAACGCGTACCCGGGATACAACGCATACCCGCTCACATACAATGCAATGGGCCGGCCGGGCACACCGATCGGTCCATTGCTGTACAACGCGTACCCGGGATACAACGCGTACCCGCTCACATACAATGCAATGGGCCGGCCGGGCACACCGATTGGTCCATTGCTGTACAACGCGTACCCGGGATACAACGCGTACCCGCTCACATACAATGCAATGGGCCGGCTGGGCACACCGATCGGTCCATTGCTGTACAACGCGTACCCGGGATACAACGCAAACCCGCTCACATACAATGCAATGGGCCGACCGGGCACACCGATCGGTCCATTGCTGTACAACGCGTACCCAGGATACAACGCGTACCCGCTCACATACAATGCAATGGGCTGGCCGGGCACACCGATCGGTCCATTGCTGTACAATGCATACCCGGGATACAACGCGTACCCGCTCACATACAATGCAATGGGCCGGCCGGGCACACCGATCGGTCCATTGCTGTACAACGCGTACCCGGGATACAACGCGTACCCGCTCACATACAATGCAATGGGCCGGCCGGGCACACCGATCGGTCCATTGCTGTACAACGCGTACCAGGGATACAACGCGTACCCGCTCACATACAATGCAAAGGGCCGGCCGGGCACACCGATCGGTCCATTGCTGTACAACGCGTACCCAGGATACAACGCGTACCCGCTCACATACAATGCAATGGGCCGGCCGGGCACACCCATCGGTCCATTGCTGTACAACGCGTACCCGGGATACAACGTGTACCCGCTCACATACAATGCAATGGGCCGGCCGGGCACACCGATCGGTCCATTGCTGTACAACGCGTACCCGGGATACAACGCGTACCCGCTCACATACAATACAATGGGCCGGCCGGGCACACTGATCGGTCCATTGCTGTACAACGCGTACCTGGGATACAACGCGTACCCGCTCACATACAATGCAATGGGCCTGCCGGGCACACTGATCGGTCCATTGCTGTACAACGTGTACCCGGGATACAACGCGTACCCGCTCACATACAATGCAATGGGCCGGCCGTGCACACCGATCGGTCCATTGCTGTTCAACGTGTCCCTGGACAGGTCACACGCATATGTCATCATGCTGGTCACTGGTGAACCTATGCCAGCCACATATACTTTCCAGGGACTCTGGGGCACACCTACAACACCACACCCAGTCCACACTGTATCTAAGGCATGTGTGGCAGCATAACCTTATCTGTGTATGGGGGTGAACATGTGGTTTTTGGTGTGGCATTTGGGGTCAGACACACCCAGGCTGTGCACGTGTTCATGGGGACAGGGTCCTTTGTGTGTTGTGCACCTGACCATTGTGGTGTGCAACTTTTCATTTATGGGCATGTGTCATGGTCACATTTCCAGGTTGTGTATGTGTATGACATGTCACATACCCCCAGGCTCACATGTGGGAAGGCATGTACGTCACAGGGTGGCCCATTGCCACAATAGTGATGTCCCTCTGCAGTCCGTGTGCATGTTGTGTTTCGCATGTCTCTGACTCCATGTGCACAATGGGAGACAGTCTCCACATCCACGTGGTTTGTGCATGAACTTTGATGTTGTGTGTGTGTGTGTCACAGACGTCCATGTCTGTCCTGCAGAGGCTACAGGGGCCACTACCTGTGGGTGTCATGTTAGTTTCTCTGACGTGTACATGATACGCAATGTCATGCCAGTGTCCATGTGGCAAGACAGGGTCCCTGGGAATCTACCTGTCAATGAGCTGTGATGCCTGTGGAGCATTAGTCCAGACATGTCACTGCGGTATGTGTGTGGAACATGAGAGCAGTAAATGGGTACTGTGACACAGCCTAATGGTTTCCCATAGCACACCCTGGAACCTGTTGTCAACACTTGTTGAACAGAGATGTTAGATGATGTCCATGTAGGTGCCATATATGTCCAAACAGAACGACACACACATCAAGTACTTGTGTTTGTTAATGATGTATCATGTGAAATTGAGTATGGTGAACGGCACATAGTTGGGGTGACTGACAATCTTGCTTTCTTCACCTATGCACTGCAGGGCTCCTGCTGTCCATCGACCATTCCCAGACCTGGCAACGATGGTGGAACGTGACAGCATCCGACGGTACCGCTTCACCAGGCAGCTTATTGAGGATTTGGCAGTGCGGTTGGACCCACATTAGCAGCCTGGCCGTCCGTATCCTACAGCGCTGACCCCCAAGGTGAAGGTGATGGCAGCCCTACATTTCTTTGCCACCGGTACCGTTCAACACACTGTGGCGACTGCCGGTGGGATGTCACAGACTATGTTCAGCCGTGTGCTACGTGATGTTTTGGGGGCAGTGTTGATTTACCTGAACCAGTACATCTATTTCCCAACACGTCAATGACTCACTGACGTCAAGAGTGACTTCTATGCCCTGGGGAGGATGCCACATGTAATTGGCTCCATTGATGGGACACATGTGGCTTTGATACCACCACAGGCACATGAGCAGGCATACCGGAACCTTAAACATTACCGTTCGATCAATGCTCTGGTGGTATGTCTTGCAGATATGACCATCACACATGTGTGTGCCCATTTCCCCGGTTCGGCACACGATGCCTACGTGATGAGGATGAGGAGAAGTCGCATCCCGAGGATGATGTCACAGATGCCGAACCAGCGTCCCTGGCTTGTTGGTGTGTACTGACTTTGTACCATTGTGTGTGATCTGCTATGTTGTTTTCCGCACACATTTTCAAATCGGCTAATGTGCAATTGTCTGTCTGTAGGTGACTCGGGATACCCCAACATGCCGTGGTTGCTGACACCCCTCAGGAACCCTGTGACACCAGCCCAGATGCGCTACAATGAGGCACATGGTCGGACGAGGAGGGTGATTGAGCGGACCTTTGGTCTCCTGAAGAGCCACTTCCGCTGCCTGGACAAGACAGGAGGGGCCCTCCCATATGCCCCAGCAAAGGTGTGCAAGATTGTCATCGTCTGCTGCATGCTGCACAACCTGGCAGTGCGGAAGGAGTTGCCTCTCATCCTGGATGACGATGACCAACGTCCGCCACCTGTGGAAGATCCTGGCCTGGGTCACAATGCCAGTGAAGATGATAAGGATGATGATGGTGATGTCCGCACACAGCTCATCACCAACTTCTTCAGCTGAATGTGAGTCTCCAGAGGGTTGTAATGTCAATGATTTGAGTTTGCATGATATGTGTGTGTGGTGCTCTGTTGCTGTTTGAGTGTGGCCATGTGAACTTGACTGGATGCGTGCAGCGATGTGTCCTTGCAGGTGGTCTGTACTGCCCAACAGTGTTGACATGCTAACTTGGTTTTGTGTAGTTATCTCGTGACATGTATTAGACATGAGTATTGCCGTTCTGTGCTGTTCTTCAGTGGTTTTGACTGTGTGTCATGTCTGTCCTTCACAGGGTGCTGCCGGAGTTGTATGATCAACTTGGATCCCACGAATCCATGAATCAACTTGCAAGGTGGTAGCAGTTGTTTCCCTACAGGTGATGTGCCACACACCCCTGGACTTTCTATCTTCTGCACTTTTTGACTTTGTGGCCACAGCCAGGTTGGATTAGCTAGCATTTGTAGTGGAAACAACATGTTGCAAATGTGTAATAAACCTGTGCTTCACTTTGGGATGTGCGTTGTCTGTGGTCACACATCTGACTGACATTTGCTTACTGCACCTGTAGTCTAGTTGACAGACTGTGAATAGGTGGCGTGTCTGTGCATTCCACTGTATTTAGTTGCAACATCAGTATAGGTGATGAGTCTGATGGCCCTGGTGTGTATGTGTTGTGTGGCCCTAGTGGTGTGTCTCCCTCATATGTGTCACGTCGCCATGACTGACATGACGGTGTTGGACTTGCTGTAGCAGTTAGCATGCACAGTGTCATTTTTCTGATCACCATCTCCATGACAGAGAGCACATTGGAATCACAACAGAGGCAGATATGGTGTATTGGTGAGTTTATTTACATACAGGTGTGAGAATGGTGCACAGGATGGTGGGTGCTGTACATAGAAATTGGAATCCAAAGTTCCCATGTGATTTGGAAGTCTTCGTAGCTGAGATGTCCAGAGTAAAGTCCACAGTCATCTGATGAATTTGGCCAACTAGAGCTCCCCATGTCATATGGGAGAGTTGGGTTGGCTTCGACAGGGCTTGCAGTTTGCACACAGAGGAAAAGTTCCAGAACAGGTGTTGGCTTCCTGGGGGATGTAGATGGCCATCGGCCTCTCAGTTTGGCCTCCTCGGACGGCCCCTCTTCTTGGGGGGGGGAACCTCAGGTGCAGGCTGCGGCGGTGCAGGGGACTCTCTGCCAGAGTCCTCCTCCCTCCCTGTGGCATTTGCAGTTGTTTCAGCAGCAGATGTTGTGGGCACACAGGGAGGTGTGGCCATGTTGGTGCTGATCTGGCGGAGGCATGTCAGTATGTCCCTATGCACCGCTGTCAGTTGTTCCAATGTGTCCCACTTGGACTCCATGCCAGACATGTGTGTCTCGACACGTGACATGTGTGTCTCGACACGGGACATGTGGAGTCCTAGCGGGCATGATGGGCAGCCTGCTGCTGTTGTATGTCCTTGAGGATCCCCACTACCTGGCTGACCTCTCCGGTGCTAGTCTGGTACGCATCCGCGATGCATGCCAGTTGTGGGTCATCATGCAGTCCAGACCCCTCTGCAAAGAGCGACCTATGTCTACCACTCCTCCCACCACCCCTGGCGACACGTGCAGGACCTGCGGTGGCACACACAGGTGACTTTGGGCCCACTTGGGTGTTGTTCCTGGGCTCGTTGTCACCAGCTCCAGTTTGGGTCTGGGTCCCTGCGCTGTTGTCATCTGTGGTCCTTGGTCTGTCTGTGTTGGCAGGGGTAGCCTGTGTGTTGGCAGTTGTTGGAGGGGTGGGTGCAGGGGGTGCAGATGTTGGTCCTGCTGGTGCTGCATGATGACTCACACCGGAGGGTCCAGCTGGTTCTTCGCCATCCGAGGAGTGCAGAGGCTGATCCACACCAGTGAGCTCAGTGTTCCCTGGAGCCTGGGACAGGGACTCCTCCTCGTCTGCTGCTGTGTCCCCATCATCACCTGTTTTGGGGAGAGACACAGATTGTATGTTATGTTTCTACTGGCATCAATTGTTCAAACACCTGACAGTTGTGACTGTACTTCTGGATGTGGGCCTGGACATTGCATTCTCCTAAATTGTGACAGTCAGAGAGTGATATTGGTGTAGCACATTGTCCTGCCAACCTGGGCAATGTCAATGTGAATGTTGAGGTGTGTGCATGACCAGCATTGGTGGTATTTGCTTGCCATCAATCAATCAATCAATCACGGCATTTATAGAGCGCGCTACTCACCCGGGAGGGTCTCAAGGCGCTGGGGGAGGGGGTAAGTTACTGCTCGAACAGCCAGGTCTTGAGCTGCTTCCTGAAGGAGAGATGGTCCTGGGTTCGCCGAAGGTGAGTGGGGAGGGAGTTCCAGGTCTTGGCTGCCAGGTAGGAGAAGGATCTTCCTCCGGCGGTGGTTCTGCGGATGCGTGGTACGGTGGCGAGGGCGTGGCTGGTTGATCGTAGCTGGCGTGTGGTCGTGTAGAAGGTCATGCGGTCGTTGAGGTACTTTGGGCCCAGGTCGTGGAGGGCCTTGTGTGCGTGGGTGAGGAGTCTGAACGTGATTCTCTTGCTGACGGGGAGCCAGTGCAGGTCTTTCAGGTGCACGGTGATGTGGCTGTGTCGGGGGATGTCCAGGATGAGTCGTGCGGAGGCGTTCTGGATGCGCTGGAGTCTCTTTTGAAGTTTGGCTGTGGTTCCGGCGTAGAGGGTGTTCCCATAGTCCAGTCGGCTGGTGACGAGTGCCTGGGTGACGGTCTTCCTGGTTTCAGTGGGGATCCATCTGAAGATCTTGCGGAGCATGCGCAGGGTGTTGAAGCATGAAGATGAGACGGCGTTGACTTGTCTGGTCATCGACAGGGAGGAGTCCAGGATGAAGCCCAGGTTGCGTGCGTGGTCCGTTGGCTTGGGCGCGGTGCCCAGGGCCGGGGGCCACCAGGAGTCGTCCCAGGCGGAGGGTGATGAGCCCAGGATGAGGACTTCCGTCTTGTCTGAGTTCAGTTTAAGGCGGCTGTTCCTCATCCAGTCGGCGACGTCTCTCATCCCGTCGTGTAGGTTGGCTCTGGCGGTGGTGGGGTCGTTGGTGAGGGAGAGGATCAGCTGGGTGTCGTCGGCGTAGGAGATGATGTTGAGGTTGTGTCGGCGTGCGATGGCTGCGAGGGGGCTCATGTAGACGTTGAAGAGGGTTGGGCTGAGTGAGGATCCTTGTGGAACGCCGCAGATGACTTCGGTGGCTTCGGATCTGAACGGGGGAGGCGGACTCTCTGGGTTCTTCCGGCGAGGAACGAGATGATCCATTCCAGTGCTTTCTCTCGGATTCCGATGTTGCTGAGGCGCTTCACTAGGGTGCGGTGGCAGACGGTGTCGAACGCCGCAGAGAGGTCCAAGAGGATGAGGGCAGCTGTTTCCCCGTTGTCGGTTAGGGTTCTGATGTCGTCGGTGGCTGCGATAAGGGCGGTCTCGGTGCTGTGGTTGGCCCGAAACCCGGACTGCGAGGGGTCGAGGGATCCATTCGTCTCGAGGAAGGCGGCAAGCTGTCTGTTGACGGTCTTCTCGATGACTTTGGCCGGAAACGGAAGGAGCGAGATGGGACGGTAGTTCTTGAGGTCGGTGGGGTCCGCCGTTGGTTTCTTCAGGAGGGCGGTAAGCTCGGCGTGCTTCCAGCTCTCCGGGAAGGTGGCGGTGTGGAAGGAGGAGTTGATGATGTCCCGGAGATGGGGTGCGATGGTGGCGTCGGCTTTGTTGAAGACGTGGTGTGGGCAGGGGTCGGTTGGTGATCCGGAGTGGATGGAATTCATCGTGCGGGTGGTGTCTTCGGTGCTGATCGGGGTCCAGTTGCAGAGGGTGGTGGTGGCGGGCGTTGGTTCGGCGGTAGGGTGCGTTGTTTGTGCGTCGAAGCTGTTGTGTATGTCGATGATCTTGCGGTGGAAGAACGCGGAGAGTGAGTTGCAGAGGTCTTGCGAGGGGTGATGTCGTTGTTTCCGGCGCTGGGGTTGGAGAACTCTTTGACGATGCTGAAAAGTTCCTTGCTGTCATGGGCGTTGTTGTCCAGTCGTTCTTTGAGTGCCGACTTCTTGGTGGCACGGATCAGCTGGTGGTGTTTGCGGGTGGCGTGCTTGAGGGCGGTCCTGTTGTCTGTGGTCTGGTCGAGTCGCCAGGTTTTCTCGAGAGTGCGGCAGTTCTTCTTGGATTCCTTGAGTTCGTTGGTGAACCAAGGGGTTTTCTTGCTTCCGGGTCTGCTGGGAGGGTTTTTAGTGGTGCGAGGTCGTCGGCGCAGGCGGTCAGCCACTTGGCGAGGTTGCTGGCTGCTTCGTTTGGGTCCGTTGTGTTGGTGGGTGTGTTCTGGCTGAGGGAGGCGGTGAGCTGCTCGGCGGTGATCTTGCTCCAGCTCCGGCGGGGAGCCTGTTGCGGGTGGTGGTGGGTCGCAGTCTTTCTAAAGCTGAAGTGGACGCAGCTGTGGTCGGTCCAGTGGAGTCCGGTGGCGTGGCTGAAGGAGATGTGCTTGCTGGACGAGAAGACGGGGTCAAGCGTGTGGCCGGCGTAGTGGGTGGGCGTGTTCACCAGTTGCTTGAGTCCGAGGTTGGCGAGGTTGTCCAGCAGGGCGGTGGTGTTTCTGTCGTTGTTGTTCTCCAGGTGGAAGTTGAGGTCCCCTAGGAGGATGTAGTCGGCTGAGGGCATGGCGTGCGGGCTGATGAAGTCTGCGATGTCTTCGCTGAATAGTGTGCGTGGTCCCGGGGGTCTGTAGATGAGGGTGCCTCGGAGGGTGGTCTTGGGGTCAGTGTGTATCTGGAAGTGTAGGTGTTCGGCGGCGGAGAAGGTCTCGTCGGAGTTAGTCGAGATGCGGATGGTGTTCTTGTGTACGATGGCGATGCCTCCTCCCGTCTGGTTGACGCGGTCCTTCCGGGTGATCTTGTATCCATCCGGGATGGCTATGGCGATGTCGGGCGCTGAGGAGGCGTTCATCCAGGTCTCGGTGAGGAAGGCGATGTCCGGTGCTGTTGCGTCGAGCAGGTCCCAGAGTTCCACGGCGTGCCTGTGGACGGAGCGGGTGTTCAGCAGGATGCATTTCAGGTGGTTGCTGCTGTTGCTCGACTTGGCGGAGGTGGTGCACGTCCGGGGGCAGGTGAATCGGCAGGCTTGGCAGGCGAAGGGTCCGTGGGTGCGTCTCGGTGAGGCTCGGTAGCAGGCAGGGTTCCGGCCGGCATTGGAGTGCGGTGAGTGTGGCGGCGTCGTAGGTCCGTCGAGTAGTGTTGCGTTGGTGGGTTCCAGGGGTTCTGGCGCTGGGCGCGGTCCAGTCGCGGACGGGCGCAGACGGGCTTGCCTTAGGCGCGCCTTCGGCGCGCCAGCGGCGCGCCCGCTGCGCACGTCCGCTGCGCGGCGCGTGCAGCGGCCGCCATTTATGGGGAGGTGGGAGGGAGGAGCAGCTGGGAGGCGGGAGGCAGGGGCAGCGAATGGGCAGTCAGGGGGCGGGGCCGCAGGGAACGCAGCGGCGGGAGTGGCGAGAGGCAGCGGGGGCACAGAAAGGAAAAACAGGGGGAGAGCAGACAAAATCACGGGCACAACAACAGTGGGGCAGCGAGGGGCACAGAAAGGAAAAACAGGGGGAGAGCAGGCAAAATCACGGGCACAACAACAGTGGGGCAGCGAGGGGCACAGAAAGGAAAAACAGGGGGAGAGCAGACAAAATCACGGGCACAACAACAGTGGGGCAGCGAGGGGCACAGAAAGGAAAACAGGGGGAGAGCAGACAAAATCACGGGCACAACAACAGTGGGGCAGCGAGGGGCACAGAAAGGAAAAACAGGGGGAGAGCAGGCAAAATCACGGGCACAACAACAGTGGGGCAGCGAGGGGCACAGAAAGGAAAAACAGGGGGAGAGCAGACAAAATCACGGGCACAACAACAGTGGGGCAGCGAGGGGCACAGAAAGGAAAAACAGGGGGAGAGCAGGCAAAATCACGGGCACAACAACAGTGGGGCAGCGAGGGGCACAGAAAGGAAAAACAGGGGGAGAGCAGACAAAATCACGGGCACAACAACAGTGGGGCAGCGAGGGGCACAGAAAGGAAAAACAGGGGAGAGCAGACAAAATCACGGGCACAACAACAGTGGGGCAGCGAGGGGCACAGAAAGGAAAAACAGGGGGAGAGCAGGCAAAATCACGGGCACAACAACAGTGGGGCAGCGAGGGGCACAGAAAGGAAAAACAGGGGGAGAGCAGACAAAATCACGGGCACAACAACAGTGGGGCAGCGAGGGGCACAGAAAGGAAAAACAGGGGGAGAGCAGGCAAAATCACGGGCACAACAACAGTGGGGCAGCGAGGGGCACAGAAAGGAAAAACAGGGGGAGAGCAGACAAAACGGGCACCGGGGCCACAAGCGGAGGGCGATCTTACCTACAGGAGCAGCGGGCAGACAACACAGGCGGAGCTGTGTGGTGGGGAGCGACCTACCTGGCAAGGTCAAGGGTCGCTCTCCTCACCGTGCAGCGGCCGCCATTTATGGGGAGGTGGGAGGGAGGAGCAGCTGGGAGGCGGGAGGCAGGGGCAGCGAATGGGCAGTCAGGGGGCGGGGCCGCAGGGAACGCAGCGGCGGGAGTGGCGAGAGGCAGCGGGGGCACAGAAAGGAAAAACAGGGGGAGAGCAGGCAAAATCACGGGCACAACAACAGTGGGGCAGCGAGGGGCACAGAAAGGAAAAACAGGGGGAGAGCAGACAAAATCACGGGCACAACAACAGTGGGGCAGCGAGGGGCACAGAAAGGAAAAACAGGGGGAGAGCAGGCAAAATCACGGGCACAACAACAGTGGGGCAGCGAGGGGCACAGAAAGGAAAAACAGGGGGAGAGCAGACAAAATCACGGGCACAACAACAGTGGGGCAGCGAGGGGCACAGAAAGGAAAAACAGGGGGAGAGCAGACAAAATCACGGGCACAACAACAGTGGGGCAGCGAGGGGCACAGAAAGGAAAAACAGGGGGAGAGCAGGCAAAATCACGGGCACAACAACAGTGGGGCAGCGAGGGGCACAGAAAGGAAAAACAGGGGGAGAGCAGACAAAATCACGGGCACAACAACAGTGGGGCAGCGAGGGGCACAGAAAGGAAAAACAGGGGGAGAGCAGGCAAAATCACGGGCACAACAACAGTGGGGCAGCGAGGGGCACAGAAAGGAAAAACAGGGGGAGAGCAGACAAAATCACGGGCACAACAACAGTGGGGCAGCGAGGGGCACAGAAAGGAAAAACAGGGGGAGAGCAGACAAAATCACGGGCACAACAACAATGGGGCAGCGAGGGGCACAGAAAGGAAAAACAGGGGGAGAGCAGGCAAAATCACGGGCACAACAACAGTGGGGCAGCGAGGGGCACAGAAAGGAAAAACAGGGGGAGAGCAGATAAAACGGGCACCGGGGCCACAAGCGGAGGGCGATCTTACCTACAGGAGCAGCGGGCAGACAACACAGGCGGAGCTGTGTGGTGGGGGAGCGACCTACCTGGCAAGGCCTCCTTCTCCCCCCAGCCCAGTTATCCCACCATGAAACGTGCTTCCATTGCAGGGAGTGCAAGTTGTCTTTCAGGATGTCAGTCAGTGGTGTTCTGCTGTTGGTTGTTGCACAGTTCCCAGCAGGGCTTTGTGCTCCCCCCAGCAGTACCCAGTGTCAGCCATCTTGTGAGTCCTTTTCCACTCCCTGTGATGTGAGCATGGTTCAGGGTGGTGTTGATGGGCCAATTGTGAGGCTGACCAATATCTGTGACTACCACTCCCATCATGCTATTGCCTACACCCCCTTCCCAGCATGCCCATACTTCCTTCCTTTTGAGTGGACTTCACTGTGTGTGAGTGTGACAGCAATGGCAAGATGGCTGGCAGTGTGGTCCTGTTGTTTGTTGGTGCCCAGTTCCCAGCAGGGCCTAGTGCTCCCCACAGCTGTGGCCCGTGTCAGACATCTTTGAAGTGGCTTTTGACTCCCTGTGAGGTGTGCATGCTTCAGTGCTAACTTGCTGGGCCATGTGGGTGTGAGATGTTGATCTGTGACTACCACTCCCATCATGCTATTGCCTCCACCCCCTTCCCAGCATGCCCATCCTTCCTTCCTTTTGACTCTGCTTCCCGGTGGGGTGGGGTGCCTGTGCTGACAGGATGGCTGGGAGTGTTGTCCTGGCAGTTGTTTGGCTACAAGTCCCAAGAGTGTCCCTGTGCTTCACACAGCATAACCCAGGGTGGTGGTTCTTTGTGGGATCTTCAGTTAGGATGTGAGGCATTGCATTCTCCCAGGTGGGTTATGTGGAGTTAGTGTTGAGGGGGTGTGTGAGTGGAGGTGCTTGTAACTATGGTCAGTGCTGTGAGTCCTCCATCCCACCCAGCCAGATATCCCACCATGGAACGTGCTTCCATTGCAGGGAGTGCAAGTTGTCTTTCAGGATGTCAGTCAGTGGTGTCCTGCTGTTGGTTGTTGCACAGTTCCCAGCAGGGCCTTGTGCTCCCCTCAGCAGTACCCAGTGTCAGCCATCTTGTCAGTTGTTTTCCACTCCCTGTGATGTGAGCATGGTTCAGAGTGGTGTTGATGGGCCAATTGTGGGTGTGACCAATATCTGTGACTACCACTCCCATCATGCTATTGGCTACACTGACTTGACCAGCATACACAGACTTCCTTCCTTTCAGTGAGCTTCCCTGTGAGGTGGTGTTCTAGTGGTGTTTAAATATCTGGGAGTGTTTGTTGGTTCTATTTGTGCCACTGCCTTGCTGTATTTGTTGTTAGGTTTATACATGTCATGACACAGTTACATATCACTATGAGATGGGAGGTATTGTGTTTGTCTGACTAGCATTCACATCTTGGGATGAATATCTTTTGGTTGCTGTGTATTTGCTGAGGGTGCATGGTTTGCCTACCCCTTGACTGTGATGTGTGTGTGTTGTCACACCATATTGTGTATATTAGTTGTGTACTCACCAGGCTCTGGGATGTCTGTTAGTCCGTATACGCTCACTGGTGGTAGGATGGCCCGCACCTTCTCCTCCCAGGGTCTGCGGTATACTGGTTTTGCAGGAGGGCCACTGCCGGTGTGCTGGCTGAGGAGGTGGTCCTTTTTGAGTAGGTCCCGGACCCTCCTGCGCACATCATACCACCTGTTCTGGATGTCTTCCTTTGTGCGCAAACATGGTGATTGTGCGTTCACCCTGTCGACAAGCCTCGTCCACATCTTGGTTTTCTGCGACATGGGGGTCTGTTGTACCAATGTACCAAACAACTGTGGCTCTACCCTCAGGATCTCGTCTACCAGGACTTCCAATTCACTATCTAGGAACTTATGGTTCTTCTTTGGGGGCATGGTGATGGGTGGTGGTGGTGGTGATTGATGTGTGTGTGTGCAAGTGGGGGGTGTGAGTGTAGGTTTAGCTGGGTGTGTGTGAGGGTGCTATTTGTAGGTGTGGTAATGGTGTGTGGCTTGTGTGAGGTATGAGCTGTGAGTGTGTCTGTGGTTGCTGTGTGATGGTGTTGTGTGCTGGCAGGTCAGTGGAATTTGCAAAGGATCATGGTAGGGATTTGTGGCCTTTATGTAGGTGGAGTTGGAGGTGTGTCCTTGTTCCATTTTTTTTTCCTCCCTGTATTTATTGGCTTTGTGGTTGCTTGTTTGTCCCTTTTTTTTCTAATTTTTCCTTGGTGTTTTTGGTGCATGTAGGAGTCGTTCTTGTGTCCGAGTAGGACGCTACAGTTGTCTGGTGCGATCTTGTCCGACTCGTTCCCGCTGTGTGTCAGCTAGGTTTCATATGCGGCGTACGAGTCGGTCGCGTAGTATTGGGTTGCTTCGGCTGGGTTTTGTATGCGTGTCGGTCGTACGGCTTGTGCTCCGGGCGAGTCGGTCGTGTTTTGCACGCACAGCATCGTACTATGCGGGTCGGAGTTCGCGGGTACGTTTTGTTCGGGTTCAATCCGGGTGCGTGTCGGTCGGTTCGTTTCGCGTGATTTCCCGGCCGGAGGGCTTGTTTCCGTCCGGCTCGGTCGGTCGTTTTGTATTCCGTCCGAGTCGGTCTGATTTCACATGCATTTCATCGTACTACCAGGGTCGTACGGCGCTGGTACGTGTCGGTGGGACTTTATTCCCGGACCGAGTCGGTCGGTACGTTTTCCGGCCCAAATCGGAATCGGCCCCTGAGTGAGGGAGATGGAAGAGAGTGAGAATGAGACAGTGAGAACATGATTGAGAGTGAAGAAGTACGAAAGTGATAGAAAGGTAGTGAAAGTGAAGGAGTGAGTGAAAGGTCATGCTGAAGAGGGGAGGCAAAAAGTGAGACTTAGAGTAAGAGTGAGTGAGTGTATGAATGAGTAAGAAAATAAGTGAAAGAGAGCCATAATGAGTGACAGTGAGAGAGTGAGTGTCAGCGAGAGTACAAGAAAGAGTGAACAAGAGAGAATATGAGTGAGTATGTTAGTGAGAGTGAGTAAAAGTGTGAGAGATAGTGAGAAAATAAGAGAAAGTGAGTGAGTGAGCAATGGAGTCACAGAGAAGAGAGTGAATGAGAGTAAAAGGATGAGTGAGATAGTGAGAGCGTGCAAGACTGTGGAAAAACTCCATAAACACATATTCATACTCAGTGCCATGGCCATTTGATGACTCAGTCATCAAATGTCCATTCATTTGGGTACAAAAACGTTTTATGGAAAAACTCCATAAAAAATGTATTTCTGTCTAATTTCATGGCCATTTGATGACTCCTTACGTTCAGTGCAATACCATTAAAGTAGGTCTGCATGTTAAGAATGAACCTGCTATCTTCACTGACAATCTGAAATTCCGAGAGTATTTCAGTTTTGTGGCCAGCAATTTCTCTAGGCACTGCATGGTGCTTTCTTGACATATCACTTGTACAACAACAGAAATTGGAAAAATACACTTTGCTGATCTTACCAAGGAAACATTGGATGAGAAATATTTAACTATTGCAAAGGAAGCATTATCCACCCTAAAACAAATTGTATCTGACATTAAAATAATCACACAACAGAAAAAACTTGACAAACTAGTTAGAGACATCAAAAACTATGATAAATATAACACATGCCGATATTTATCAGAGGATTATTATCAGCACGGTGAGGAGGTATATTTACCATTAGTGGGCAGCAGTATCCTAGGTACTTTGTCACATCTTCAGGCACCTCTGCATCCAAGGGTTCTGACACTGAACAGTAACCAAGTACAGGCAGTTCTACCACCTTAAGGTAATTTAAAATAATTGATCCTTCTGCATCTTCCTTATCTTTTTTTAGCATGGTCAGTTGCAAACAAAGCCCCTTAGGCAGGGGACCAACAGAGTTAGCCAATCATAGAGAGACAACAGAGGCAGAACCATGGGCAAGACAGAGATTGAGGCTAATAACAACAGTACACATACCAGGAGAGACAAACCCAGAGACAGAAATACAAATGGTAACAGGATCTACTCAGGCACCACTAGACTTCGCAATAATGACTTTCTTCAATTTGTCCAAACATAGCCTTTTGAATCCTGAATGGTCAATACTGAGCAGTGGGCTGACTTTGTACCCACCACCACATCAGACCTTTTTCTTAAAAATGGAAACGGTAATGTATTTGCACAAAGTACACCTTAAACATTTTATCCCTCAAAATCCATGCTCTGGATACAATCATGTGACAGACATATGGCCGCCATCTATCTATAACCCTCCAGTGTATATGCTCCCTATGGAAATCACATTTGAGAAGATGGTTACTCAAGATCTTGATAGATTGAGAGCACAACTTAAACACATAAAATACAACAAAACCAAAGATGAAAAACATGCCTTACAAACCTTATGCATAAATCCAAATAAAGTTTACAACCTGCAGACAAGGGTGGAGGAATTATGCTCTTAGATACTGTGGCCTATTGCACCAAAGTATTAAGACACCTGGGTAATGAAGCACTTTACACCAAACTAAGCGAGGATCCACTTAAGGACATCAAGACACTTATCAAAGGTAGTATAACACTGCATTGCAGTTTGACTTCCAGAATAATAAAACACCGTAGATGTCTGACCATTTACACATTACCCAAAATACATAAGTACCTAGATAATCCTCCAGGCAACTGATTATGACGGGATGTGGTTCCATTCTGGAGCCACTCTGTCAATATGTGGATATCCCTCCTTAAGCCCTTCGCAACCAAAAACCAAGGTTTATATCAGGGGTAGCATGGATTTTAATAATTGTATTGAAGGTCTTTGAATTGACATTGATACACAGCCACTGGTCACTGTAGCCTTGTAATCATTGTCTAAAAACATACCCCAATTGGAAGCGTCACCAGTGATTTCACAAATTTTTAAAACTAGAAACAAACCGGTATACATACCTTCTCATTTTGTCACTATATTGACCAGAATTGCTCTGACTTGTAATTATTTCAAATTCCAAAACACCTCTTTTATTCACAATGAAGGTGTAGCCATGGACAAGGATGTGCTCCAGGCCTGACAAATTTGTTCATAAATAATTACAAACTCAAATATCAATTTATAGATACCAACCCCATCATGAACATCATCTATTTTGGGGTACATTATGTAGAGGATGTTTTTGTGATTTGGAACGGTAACAGTGAGACCGTAAATAATTGTTTACATTTAAACAACTTACAATCAAGTGATATTTACTGATCCATATTGCTTGTAAACTCCAGTTTTTAGTTCTGACCATGAAAACACATAATAGAAAACTCTATAGCACTCTGTTTCAAAAAGTAATGGAAAGGAATTCTTTACTCATGTACTCCAGCCAACACCCAAGAAATATTAGGGATAACTTACCCTACGGTCAGTTCTTGAGATTACGAAGGAACTCTGCAATGAAATATGATTTTCTTTCCTTGAATCTGACTCTCTAATTGAAAGATTAGCTGAAGAAGGTTACCCAAAGAGACTGCTGATGCAGGTCCACAGACAAGCTTGGTTCACCCACAGAGAATATCTACGAAACCCTAAACTTGTTAAAGAGATGTAGCAATGCCTTATCTTTGTCAGCACATTCGACACAGCAATCAATGAAATTATACAAGCAGTGGCATTTGATACAGGAGACAACAGAGCACAAAGGCAAACATGTGTTCCTTTAAGAGTGATTGGGGGTGAATGTTTGACAATGTTCAGCATTCTGTCCATCATCTTATTGTGTTGCTATAAGTCGCCCTTAGTGGGAAACATATGTCTAGACGTAAGTCCCGTGCTCGCTATGCCACTTCATTCAAGCTAGCCTGGCTGATGAAGGGTGCTACCCCAAAACCGGTCCTGGGATGCTTGTTTTCTGGTCCAAGGAAGGCCAGGCCTGGCAGTTCAGGCTTGACTGTTCCCATGGGGAGCATGGTCAAGACTGATTTGCATGTGGCTGGGTCCAAACTGGGGTGGCTTGGTGAGCAAAAACACGTTGGATTTAACCCAGATCTGTGATTGGGGGTGAATGTTTGCACAATGTTCAGCATTCTGTCCATCATCTTCTTGTGTTGCTATAATTCCTTTAAGAGAGGTCAGAATGTAACAGGCATGGTTGTTTGATCAGCATTCCCTGTATTCAACCACCAACTTTGCAATAAATATGTGGCCTATCATCTCTCAAGGAACATGTCAAATGTGGTGGTTATGTTGCATGTTACATTTGCATTGAGGAAAATGGTATTATACATAATGATTTGTGTTATGCTTTGAGACACTTCAGCAACTGCAATACCAGCTGTTTCAAGTATGCCATGTAGTTCCCATGCAACAAAACATATATCGTCCAAAACACACTGAAAGTACAAAACAGGATTCTTCAACAATGGAGCCACATCAAGTCCTGCACTGTGGGAGCACCCTTAGTGTAGCATTATAAGGATGCAGGGCAAAGCTGGTATGACATAAAGGCCCTCATTACGAAGTCAGTGAGACCGCCACGACAGGCCGTCGGTGGCAGTCCCACCGACATCTATGCCATCGGTCCAAACGCTGGATTATGATTCCGGGGGTCAGAGCGAGTTAGGCGAGGGGAAAGACAGCTGCCTCCAACAGGCTCAAGAGCCCATCGGGACGGCGGTCGGATTCCTAATCCCTACAATGGGGCGGTACCTGTGCAGGCATCACCGTAGGAATTAGGATATCCCTTTCCGACTGCCTGTTCATTGTTGTTCTTTTAGGTTGCTACCTTTTTCACATGTCCTTTAGAAAACCTGTACCAAATCATCCCAAGGGTCGAAACGTCAACAATGCCTTTTGCATGGACACATTTGAATTATGGACAATTTATCCTTGTGCAATCGTAGATGTCTTATGACCATTTCATTTTCTATATATGCAATTCTTTTTACCATATCACCTTATCACCTGCACTTCAACAGGAGCACCAATGTTTGGAATTAAATTATTTCTTGTGATTATATTTTGCCCCCCAAAATATAACTCTTGTAATGTAAATGTGTTGCCTGCTTCATTCTGAATGTGGGGGAAGGTTGACTTGGCCCCGGATTTAAACCATTTTCTTAGCAAATCTGAAGGAACCATTGTTTCTTTGATTTTCAGTTTGACTCTGGGTTCCAAGGAATATATAAGGATGCCACTGGGATATTTTACTAAACAGGTCACTGAGCATTAAGTATACAGGCATAAGCCTGAGGATGTTGAAAAGTATGGGGTAAAGGTTTCAGCAAAACGAGACTGAGGGGGAAATGTTCTTAGTTATCTAAGGACCACAGCTGGTAACCCTGGCAAAGTCTGTGGATACAAGAGTGGGAGTCTTCAATGGGCAGAGTGGGTGGGTTGTGAGGGGCCTGAAGAGCACCGTGAGGAATGAGAGAATAAAGAGGTCAGGGCCTGCTGAAATGAACTGCAGAGTTTGCTAGGTGTGAGATTAAAAAGCACTGAGAGGGCATACGTTTTCATTAATCGCATAAACGCAACATGGTACCAGTAGAGTAAAATCTATCAGCCAGTTTAGGTAGCCTGAGCATGTTTAATCTGTCAGTCATCCTCCTTCTTCCCACTGCTAAGCACTGGGACACCAGACACAATTAAATGAAGGAAATGGAATACTACCTAGGACAATTAATTGAAGAATAATGTATTACTCATATTAGCACACATTTATTAGCTTGAGTGCAATTAGATACATTCTTTGAGAGGCATTATACTATGACAAGTATGATTCAAGAAGTCTTCTTAACATTTAGATTTATTATATCACAAAAAAACATTTTACCATATGATTCAGTCTTGATGTGTCATGCAGTGTGGGTATTTTGGACAAAATATCAAACAAAAAAATATTGTGAGACACAAATATTGTGTCAAGAATATAGGGATCTGAAAAATATCGACAACAGGAATATCGAAGTTAAGAATATTGGTATTGTTTATTATTTCTAACATGTTTGATACTTTAATAAGTTTTGATTTTGGGAATATATTTTCAAAAAAATATTAATTTTCGTTTGATTAAGAAAAAATATTTTAAGAATGTGTTTTATGTGTCTTTTTTATTTTATGATTGTTAATTCTGGACTATGATTATACTTTTGATTTTATGGTTCAAACTTTAGGAATAGTATACATTTTTTTAAATATATGCTAAATATTGGTAGTGATAAAATATTCATTTATATAATAATGTTATATTTTTAATATATCAGTTTGTAACTTTGGTTAGTGTGTTATTTTGGTGAATGTTAGTTTATTTTATAGATACAAAGGTATGAGTGAGTATGGAGTATTGATTGTGTGTAAGACATTTTTAGTGCCTAGCACCTTGCATAAAATGTTTTAGATTGTAGTGAAAATAGTAAATTTCGCCCCTTTTGTGTTCAACACCTTTCCCCAAATTGACTTAGATAGGAGTGGGAATAGTAAATGTCACCCCTTTAGTGTTCAACACCTTCCCTGAATTGGTTTAGATTGGAGTTGGAATAGTAAATGTCTCACGCTTTTAGTGTCAAACACCTTCCCTAAATTGGTATAGATAGAAGTTAGAATAGTAAATGTCACCCCTTTAGAGTGTAACACCTTCTGCCTGGATTGGAATCAGAATATCAAATGTAACCATTTTATTGTTCAACACCTTCCCCAAATTGGTTTTGATTGGAGTGGGAATAGCAAATGTCACCCCTTTAGTGTCCAACACTTTCCCCAAATTGGTATAGTTTGGAGTGGGAATAATAAATGTCACCACTTTAGTGTCCAACACCTTCTATAAATTAATTTAAATTGGAGAGGGAATAGTAAATATCAAAACTTTCTTTGAAGTGGTTTATGCAGGATTGTGATTATTTAATGTAATCATTTTGGTGTGAAATCATTTGCTTAAATTGTATTAGTATGTTGTACAAATAATTAATGTTATTTAATTAGTATTGTTGGTGTTTAGAAATATATATAAAAAAAGTTGCTAGTTATATTTTGTAATAAATAATATTACTAGTTAAATGTTTTCATAGAAGACAGACATGTGACATATTTTTCAATTTTTATGAATGTTTTCAGTGTTTATTTAATGTATATTTTCACTTGTTTTAACTTACAAATAAGCATTTATAAATAGATAAATAAAACAAAGTTTAATACACTTTTAATATTCAATAAAAAATGTAAATCATATGTAAATAGTATTGCCTGGTGTACATTTTCCATAGACATTTTTGTCTATTGTCTAACATTTATTTAACATGCTTTTTTTAATTGTTTCATATAGATATCTTCAACATCATTTTAATGCTGGTTTCTTTCAGTATATATTAAATAATTGTGTATTTTTATACAAATATTTAGTTATAACTCACATTTTCTTTACATGTTTAACAACATTTTAAACATGTTTTGCATTGTTTAATAATTTGCTTACATTTTTTAATAAATTTATTCAACATTTTGAAAGTATTTCCAAATCATTTCTATGGGGAGTTAGTCTTTTTTTAGTTTCATTTAGCAGCTGTTTTGTTCTTACCACTACCTTCTATTTTGTAGCCTATTTGTGTAATTTGTAGTCTACTTTCCAGGCTAGAGGTCATGGTAAGGTGCAGATGTTGGTCGAAACAGGTAAGTCCTTTAAAACATTTTTTTAGGGTTTTGAGGGTAGGGGGATGTAGGGAGGAGGTCTAGTGCTTAGTTATAGGGTTGTTTGTGGGTTTTTTGCATGTTCGCTGTATTAATAGTGTATTTTTTATACTAGTGTGTAATGTAAATTAAGTGAAATGTATATGTAGTTTTTGGGAATGTAATGTTTTTTTGAGGTTTTTTGTCTATGAATGTGTCCTATGGGCCTTGGGATATACCATTTTTTTAAGGACATTTCTTTGGTTATAAGAAACCAGTATGTAACTTTGATTTCCTTTTTTGGTGGTTTCCAGAAGCGTTTCTTTTTTTAACACTTTTTCGTGTGTTTTTTTGCATTTTGTTGGGCTTTTTGAATTGAAATGTATCCATTTTTGGTGGATTATTATTTTTGATTGCAAGGATGCAGAGGAGGATCTGCAGCTACAGAAGAGTAAGTCATATTTCCTTTATTTGTTTTGGGTGGGAAATGTTATATTTGATTGTTTATGTGATTAATATGTGATTATTTGGAAATGTGTTTATATGTTGAATGTATTTTATGTGTCAGATTTAGTTTGTTCTTTGAGCTTTTTGGCTGGTGAGGTTTAGATTTCTAATGTAAATAATTTATATATTATTTCATAGCAGTCTTATTTAAGATTGGAGCTTTATTTAACGTTTTAACTGATGTAATAAAATATGATGTTTATTATTTTGGGACTTTTAAAGGTTACTTTTTATTTTATGATATGTTTTTGGCTATTATTTATAAGTTATCTAGCCCTTTGTTGTGTATGAAGAGTTTTTTGTTAAAGCGTAGCATGTTATACATTCTTTTGGTTTGTTTGCTAAGTTTAGGTGCAATTTGGGTTACAGATTGCTCCATTCATAGTTACTGGTAGCTTTGCCCCATTTGTAATGCTTCTTTAAATTTATACAGTGCAGATTGAGTTCTAATTAGGGCCGGATTACGAGTTTGGTGGTGCGGGACCGCCCCGCTCTTGCACCACCAAACCCGTCGTTGAACCACCTGCCAGATTAGGAGTTTTCTCCTGGTCTGGCGGATGGTTCTTTTGCATTCCAACGGCGGTGCCTATGAAATAGCACCGCAATGTGAACATCAAAATCAGTACCTGCACAGCATGGACTGCTGTAGTCCATACCGTGCAGCTACTGGGGTTCATGCACACATGGGGGCGCAACTTGTGCTCCGCTGCATGCATCCTCAGGCCAAGAGGCAACAGGGGGCATCCTTTGTTTCCTCTTAGCCACAGTTTTCATGGCAGTGGAACCGCCATGAAAACCGCGGCAGAGAGGAAACTCGTAATATGCTTGGTGGGACCGCAGAGATCCTTCCGAGCATATTGCAGCCTCAAGACTGCTGCACCACAGTCAAGGATCTCTAATCTTTGGCGGTTGCGGCAGTCCTAGGGTGGGCCGACTGCCATAGTTGTAATATGGCGGTAGGAAAGTCGCCACGCCCCCACCAGTCTGGCGCTCCATGGACTGCCAGATGAAAAATTAGTCCCTAAGTATGGATTAGAAAGCATTGTGCCATCCTTCAAATGCATTGTTTGTTTTCTCTTCCTGTGCCAAGGCGCTGTCATAGATATTTCACCATGGTATTTGGAATTTGGGTTGACGTCTCTGTCTGGAGCGATGCAGTCTCTCAACCCAAGTGTTTTTGTAATAATCCTTCAGTGGGCTTAGTATGTCTTCATTTTGTTGGTAGAAAGGGTTTTCTATTAGTAAATTGCAGTAGTTAGCTACCTCTGTGACAGGGGAATAGGCTAGTGCGATTATTTTTGTAGGTCAAAGATACATTTGCTATGTGTGGAGTATTCTACACTTAATGCAGATTCTTGGAAGTGTCTCCATATGCTTTGATTGAAAAGGTAGTAACAGCCTTGTATGGCTGTGTGGGGTTAAAGTTTTAAAATGGTTTGAATCATGGCTTGTTGAAAGTCTATGAATATTTTTTGTGGGTAGTAGTTATTTGTTTTATGTTTAGTGTGGTTTAAGAGTTTGTAGTAAGTGCTACTTTGTTTATTCGGTAGTAGTGCATTATACACAAGGGATATTTGTGTTTTGCTATTTACTATGTATGGTGTATATCTGAGTGAATAGTTTGGGAACATTATGATGGTCCCATCCATCATCAAGGTTTGACAATGGCTTAGTTTTAGAGCATTATTATGAGTTTGGTGGTGCTGGAGCGTGGCGGTTCACCACTTCCCCTCTCCCGCACCACCAAACCTAATGCGGCCCGTCAGCCAGATTACTATACAAATCATTGTCTAGTAGGTGGGGTAAAAAGGCTCAATGAGTCTTTAGTACTGCCCCGCTGTGGGACCGCCACAGCGCGTTCCAGCAAGGCATGGACTTTTCATGTTGGAACTGGGGAGGTGTTTGCACATAGAGGAGCATAACTTGTGCCCCCCTGCATGCACCTCCCTGCATGGGCCAAGGGGGTCTTTGTTTCCCCGCCACCAGCTTTTACATGGCAGAACTGACCGCCATGTAAGGCTGGTGGTGAGGAAACTCAAAATATGCATGGTGATGCCGCACCAGCACCTCCAGCATATTCTGAGCCCCTGACCACCAAGCCACCACCAGGGAATGCGATTCCCTGGCTGTTGCAGTGGTCAAACTTATAATATGGCGGTTGGACCGCTGGTGCTGCAGTGGCTGGAGCGCCATTGCTATGCCCCCATGAGTCTGGCTGTCCATGGATCGCCAGACTAATAAAAATGCCCTTAGTAAGTTATCTGCTATAGAAAATATTAGGACTTGTTTATCATCGTTTAAGTTGTCATATAAAAGGAAGGGTTCTTCATTATATGTTATTTTTAAATGTTCAGGTATTTCTATATGTTGATATTTTCCAGGGATAGGAGGAGTATCGTTGGCGGCTTTTTAGTTTGTGCAATTAAACATTTTAACATACGTACAGGTGGTAGATGGCCTCTGATGTGTTCAGGGACTTTAGGGAGTGTATCTTTTAGGATTTTGGTTGTGGGTTCCTGGGAGCTAGTTCTTGCCTCTCCTATATCCTGTAATACATCCCTTACTTCTGTTTCTGTCACATTTTGCGGGTAGTTGCTTGTGTTCCTTTACATTAATGACAAAATCATTGTTTGTATTGGTCCCCCGTAGCATGCATTAGAATACATTTTGGTACATTTCCAATTCACATTTTCCATCGATGTACTTTCTTCGTTGTCTGTGTAGCTCATGTAACTTAGTAATTGCTTTCCTTTCTGGGATGTTAAATATTTTGATCTCTTTGTCATTGTAGCTGAAAGTAGTGTAAGAGTATAAATAAATATACTTTTTACAAGTTTATAAGTTTGTTATTTACATATAAAATTGTGCACCTAGGGGCATATTTACGTTCCCTGGCCCATCCCTGCATATCAGCAGGGATGCGCCAGGGAAAATGCATCACGCAAGTTTACCCTTGCGCCACGTCCGATGTGCCGCATTAACAATGCGGCGCATCGTGGCGCAAGGATAAGCAGATGCGTGACGCATCTGCCGGCAGAAGGTTGGCGCAGTGCTGAAGTTGTGTCGCAGGCGCGACGCAATTCCAGCACTGTTCCAACCTTCCCTATCCCTAACATGGTGCGTCAATCCTTACGCCTGCTTGAAGCAGGCGTAAGGATTTGACGCACCAGCGCCGGAAAAGTGACTGCGTGAAATCTTGTAGATTTCACTACGTCACTTTTCCGAGGCGTTCCTGCGCCTGAACGCCCACCCCTGCACCAGTACGCCCACATGAAACCTGACGCAGGTTTCATGTGGCACAGGGGTTTACTACATCTCCCTAGATGCGTCTCCCTAGATGCATCACGTTGTAAATATAGCGCAACGCGGCGCATGGTTTGCGTCGCCGCTGCGTCACATGCGTGACGCAACGGCGGCGCAAAAGTGGCGCAAGGGGCTTGTAAATATGCCCCTTAGTTTTTAATTTATACTTGTATGTATGTTTTTCTTAGCTATTTCACACTTTTTTCCAGCTTTACAGTTAAGGGTGTTGTACAATCGACCAAGAGCGTCAGTTTCAATTAAAAAATGTATTTGTTGGTAGCTTGTCAAGGTTAAGGTTGTTAGGTGTATTTTTACCATCTTTTGGGGGGGAATTTATATTTCATAAAATTGCATATACGTTTACTTTGTTATATCTTTTGTGGTTTGTGATTGGTGTCGTTTTTTGGCATGTTAGCACTATTTGAAGTTGTGGAATTTTCATCTAGGAAGTACATATAAAAAGATAGAAGTTGGGGAGTGTTTTGTTAATTATGTGCTATTTAACATTTTTATTTTAATTGCAAGCGTGCTTTAGTTTAAATATAAGTTTTATTTATTTGGATAGGTAGCTGTCGAGATGTACATATTTCCGTTTTTTGAGGGTCTGGTCAGAGAATCCATCTGAGGTTCCTTGTCTTGCAGCGTTTGTCTTTTTTCAAGTATTTAGTTGAATACATTTGTGTGCTTTTTAAATTGTTGATTTAAACACTTGTCTGATTGTATTTGTTAAGTTTGCCTATGACATCATTAATGACATCACTGATGATATCATACACTGAGTGTGCTAGTTTGTTTTATAGTTTACATAGTGGCGGGTAGCTATCAAATTATTACTTTCTACCTAATTTTGCAAAACCTGTCTCCAGGTACTGCGTGTAATTGTTTACAAAATGGATTTGCTTCTAATGCATCATAGGTATGTAGAGTTATTGAACTTGTTCTAAATCTTTGTTTTGAAGAGTAACTTTGTGTGCAGATGACAGTTGACGACTTCTTTCCAATATGTTCACCACAAGTTTTTTGGCTCTGCAAGAAAAGTTTCCAACAGGGCAAGGATTCTACTTAGTAGATACTAAGGGGCTGATTATGAGTTTGGCAATGCGGGAGAGTGGTGGCACGCCTATGCCCGCACTGCCAAAGTTGACTGTCGCCCGCCACATTAGGAATTTTCTCGTGGTCTGGCGGGCGGTCCTTTGGAATTCCCACGGTGGTCCCTTTGAAAAAGCCACCTCAATGTGAACGCCATTTGAGACATCAGTGATGCCATTTGAGACATCAGTGATGTCATCAGTGATGTCACTGACCATGTCATGAGTGATGTAATATGTGACGTCATCAGCAGTGCATTGCGGGGGCGCGAGATATTGTTACCTGAACTAACTATAACGGGGGAATTTCACGGGTTTTGTACGAGTGCAATTTCCAACTAACTATAACTGTCCCTAAAACCCATGGTTTTTTCAGTGAATTTCTAAGGTTTTTTAAATGCTAATTTCTAACTATAACGTCCCTGAAACCTATGGTTTTTTCAGTGAATTTCAAAGGTTTTTTAAATGCTAATTCCTAACTATAACGTGTCTGAAACCTATGGTTTTTTCAGTGAATTTCAAAGGTTTTTTAAATGCTAATTCCTAACTATAACGTGTCTGAAACCTATGGTTTTTTCAGTGAATTTCAAAGGTTTTGTAAATGACAATTTTTAAATGTATTAATTGTTATATTTATTTTTTTGATACTGATTTACAACATTTTTTTAAACTATTTATCTTTAGATATTTTATTTTTTAAATTACATTGTAATTACATTATACATTACATTACAAAATATACTTTCTCAGAATGAATTACTTTAGTTTAAATACTTTGCAAATAGGCAATAGACTTTTAAGTACAGTAGTTACAGTTGTTGCAATGGGCAACACAATTTCAAACACAATGCAACATTGAGCTCAATGTGAATTTCTAGTTAAATGCAATTAGTTACTTTATGGATTACTTTTCTAACCACAGGACTGGATCCTAGATTCAGTCCTGGGACATCTCCTGTAAACAGTTGAATAAAAGCGTTTTGGTTACAGTAGTGATTTTTAAGGAATATTATTGTATTTTAAAAGTTGACACTTAGAAACTTTTTCACATAGAATCACCAATGTTATCCTATGGGAGGAAATTCACTTAGCAGGTAAGTAGTGTTATCGTTACTTTTTCTTACTCAGTGGTGGATCCTGGATCCAGCACTGGTGCATCTCCTGTAAACAATTGAAATAATGCGTTTAAGTCACACAGGCGATTTTTAAGGAATATTTGTAGTTTGTGAAAATCGACACTTTGAAACTTTTCTGCTGAAAATCAGACAATGGATTTCTATGGAAGGAAATTCAAGTTACTGGTAAGTACGGTTAGAATTACTTTTCAGGATCAGTGCTGGACTAAAAGATGCAGCACTGGGTTCTCTCCTGATAACAGGTGAGTAAATCGGAATTCATAGTTCGGCTGATTTTAGAGAAATATTATAAAGTTCAAAAACTCCACACTTAGAAGAATGTCCAAGTGAAACCAGTCAATGTTAGCCTATGGAAGGAAATACAAGTTACTGGTAAGTACGGTTAGAATTACTTTTCAGGGTCAGTGCTGGGCTAAAATTTGCAGCACTGGGTTCTCTCCTGATAACAGGTGAGTAAATCGGAATTCGTAGTTCGGCTGATTTTAGAGGAATATTATAAAGTTCCAAAAATCCACACATAAGAATTTCCAAGTGAAACCAGTCAATGTTAGCCGATGGAAGGAAATTCAAGTTACTGGTAAGTACGGTTAGAATTACTTTTCAGGGTCAGTGCTGGACTAAAAGATGCAGCACTGGGTTCTCTCCTGATAACAGGTGAGTAAATCGGAATTCATAGTTCGGCTGATTTTAGAGAAATATTATAAAGTTCAAAAACTCCACACTTAGAAGAATTTCCAAGTGAAACCAGTCAATGTTAGCCTATGGAAGGAAATACAAGTTACTGGTAAGTACGGTTAGAATTACTTTTCAGGATCGGTACTGGGCGCAAAGATGCAGCACTGAGGTCTCTCCTGATAACAGGTGAGTAAATCGGAATTCGTAGTTCTGCTGATTTTAGAGGAATATTTGTAAGTTTCAAAAATCGACACTTAGAAACTTTTTCAGCAAAAAGCAGGCAATGATATCCTATGGAAGGAAATTCAAGTTACTGGTAAGTACGGTTAAAATTACTTTTCAGGATCAGTACTGGGTTCAAAGATGCAGCACTGAGGTCTCTCCTGATAACAGGTGAGTAAATCGGAATTCGTAGTTCGGCTGATTTTAGAGGAATATTTGCACAATGGTGAATAAAGGGGGTGGGGCCTGAGGATACATGTCTGCAAACACGCCCTGTGGCGCGTTTTAAGTTGGAGAATTAATTCCTCCTCAATCCCGAGGGTCCCTAGGGGCCAACTAGCCCACCAGGTACCTCCAGTATGCGCCAGAGAGCTGCATTGCAGAGAGGTGTTCAGCGGACACGCCCCTTTTTACAACACTCTGCAACGCAGCTCCGTGGCGCTTACTGGAGATACCTGGTGGGCTAGTTGGCCCCCAGGGACCCTCAGGATTGAAGAGGATTTAATTCCCCATCTTAAAACACGCCACAGGGCCTGTTTGCACACATGTCACCTGAAGCCCCGCCCCCTCCCTTCACCACTGTGCAAACGCACCCTGTGGCGTGTTTTAAGTTGGGGGATTAAGTCCCCTTGAATCCTGAGGGTCCCTGGAGTCCAAGTAGCCCACCATGTACCTCCAAAAAGCGCCACAGAGCTGCGTTGCAGAGAGGTGTAAAAAGGGGTGAGGCCTCTGTACACCTCTTTGCAACGCAGCCCCCTGGCGCATACTGGAGGCTCCTGGTGGGCTAGTTGGCACCCAGGGACCCCCAGTATTTAAGGGGAATTCGTTCCCCATTTGCAAACGCGCCAGGTGGCGCGTTTGCAGAGTGGTAAAGGAAGGGGGCGGGGCCTGCGGCCCGATCTTTTTTTTTTTTTTTCCCCCGAATGGGGGCTGTGTGGCCCCCCTTCCTTTTTCCTATTTTTGGGCCCTGGGGACCCCATCCCCCAGGACCTTACCCCTTTTCTTTAAAAAAAAAAAAATTAAACAGGAAGGGGGCCGCGTGGCCCCCCTCCCGTGGCCGAATCCGGCCCCAGGGACACAATCCCCCGGGGCATGGCCACACTTTTAAATACATTTTTATGGAGGGGGGCTGCGTGGCCCCCCTCCTCAGGCCTCCTTTTGCCCCGGGGACCCCATCCCCCAGGGCAGGCCTTTATTTTTAATTTTTAATAATTTTTTAAAATAATTTTTGGGGAGGGGGGCCACGTGGCCCCCCTCCTGGGCCACTACTTGCCCCGGGGACCCCATCCCCCAGGGCTGGCCCTATCCTTTGGGGTCCGTGGGGGACCCCAACTCCCCACGGACCCTGCCGGCTCCCCGCCTCCTGCGGGAGCCGGCATTGCTTTCCACATGGGGAGCTGCTAACATGCAGCTCCCCATGTGGAAAAGCAATTTGCTTTGGATATTGGAAGCGAGAGAAGGTTTCCTGCTCTCGCTTCCAATATCCAAAGCAGTTTGCTATGACAGGACGGGAGCCGCGAGGCTCCCGCCCTGCCATAGCAAACTACAGTGTCCCGGGGGTAGGCACCCTGGGACACTGCAGGAGCCGGCCCCGGGGGGTGGCGGTCCCCAGGGCCATCACAGGCTCCAGGAGGGGGGCCGCGCGGCCCCCCTCCCTCCATCGACAAAGCCCCGGGGAGGTGGTGGTCCCTGGGGCTCTGGGGGTCCGTAATGGACCCCATATTGAAATTTTTAGTGCCCCGGGGAGGTGGCGGTCCCCGGGGTGTGTGGGGAGGCTCGATCCCCCCCACACAGGTAATTTTTTTAAAAATAAAAAAGAAGCCCCGGGGCTGCGGGAGGGCCAAGAGCCCTACTGCACCATTATTTTTTAAAGCCCCAGGGGGTGGCAGTCCCCGGGGCTTGGGGGGCCTTTGAGGCCCCCCAAAATTAAATATAAACCCACCCCCCACATGCCCCCGGGACTTGGCCCACCCAGGGGCAAAATAGCATCGAAGCGCGGGAGACCGCGCTTCGATTTTTCTTTTTTTTGGCGGGATTCGCGCACCCTAAGCGCATCCCGCCGATTTTTTTTCTTGGAGCGCCCCAACAAGTTGGAAGCTTTCGCGAAGATTCGTCAACCGGCGCCAACGTTATTTCAAATAGAATGTTGCGGATTTCCTATGGAAAATAGGTCCTAACTATAACTATCTACTGGCGACCGCCAGTAGATAGTTATAGTTAGGACCTATTTTCCATAGGAAATCCGCAACATTCTATTTGAAATAACTTTGGCGCCGGTTGACGAATCTTCGCGAAATTTTCAAAACTCGTGGCCCGCTCCGGTCCGCTCCTATCCTGAAAGTCTCTGGGTGATTCGTCAAGTGGGGGCCGAGAAAAAAGGGGGGTCCCAAAACGTGTTTTCCCCATGCAATTTTCCATAGGAACCTTTCATCGCAGCTACAGCCCGAACTGCTGAACGGAATTACACCAAATTTGGCAAAAAGGTAGCCCTTGGTTCAGAGTCGTGCCTTTTGGTTAAATGGTGTAAATCCGTTCAGTAGTTCCTGAGAAATTTGAAAAAGAAAACACATTTATATCTGGGCGGAGCCTAACCACACATGTCATCGTGAGATCTGATTGGCTGTCAGCACTTCATCCTGGAATTGCTGGCAGCCATCTTGGGACCAATATAAATGATAGTACCCCATTGAAATGCATTGTAGTGAATCGAAGATTTTGAGGGTTACCAAAAGGAGAACTATAAAGGGTGATAACAGACTTTAGTTACATTAGAATTCATTTGTTGATGGTACCATACTAATTTCAGGAATTGTGGTGTGTTCTAAGGTGATTTTACCCTGTGAAAAACCTTCTGCTGGGATATCATGAATCATGTTTGAGAGAAAACTATTTTCACATGCTTGCCCCATACAGTTTTGGAAGGTGCTCGAGAAGCTAAAATGAGAGCATATTTTCTGTAAATTCATATTATCTTTCTCAGTCATGTGAGAATGAAGTCTGACATTCTCAGTAAAACATGTACATCCAACAAGGGCAGAGACTGTCAGTTGATTCCTTTGTGTTCTACTGCAGCTTCCCAGAGTGTTCTAAAGAACAACTAGCGTGCTAACAGCCTTACTTATGACAAAAGTATGGCACACCTGAAGCCATCTTGATTGGAATAAACTGGTAACACTTAAAACATTTAATTTAAAAAGGAACAAAATGATGGGGTTCATTTTGTCATAGAAATTATGGTTAGTGCTGTAGAAAGAAAAATTAGGACATGTTTCAAGTGTGATCTCAAATATCTTCCTGTTATATTTCAACAGGAGCAGCCTTTCAGTTGATGCCTTTGTGTTCTACTGCAGCTTCCCAGAGTGTTCTAAAGAACAACTAGAGCGCTAACAGTCTTACTTATGACAAAATTATGGCACCCCTGAAGCCATCTTGATTGGAATAAACTGGTAACTCTTAAAACATTTAATTTAAAAAGGAACAAAATGAGGGGGTTCATTTTGTCATAGAAATTATGGTTACTGCTGTAGAAAGAAAAATGTAAGCCTGGGCGTAGTTCACGAAGTAGCACTACGCGAAGCTACGCAAAGTGCAGTTCGCACTACGCGAGCTACGCGTAGCACTACGCGAACTGCGTAGTGCACTGTTCGCAATGATTGCACAGTGCCGGATGCTTGTCCGCACTGTGCAATCATTGAAAACAGCATCTTGCACAGTGCGAGCTGTCTTTGCTGCCGCTCGAGTAGATTTTTACTCGAGCGGCAGCTTCTCAACGCGGACTGGTAGTTTCTCATCGCGAGCGGTCGCGAGCATACGCGACCACTCGCAATGAGAAACCTGACCTCCCCACGTTGAGAATCTCGCCGGGAGGTTTATTTTCCACGCTCGCGATCGGCAACTTGATGTTGCTGATCGCGAACGAGGAAAAAGTCTCGCCGGGATGTCATTTTGCTTGCTCGCGGTCGCCAACTTGACGTTGAGGACCGCGAGCAAGCAAAAATGACCGCTGCACTACGCTACGCTACGCGTGTTTGCACTGTGCTACGTGCAATTCGCGTGGTGCGAAGTAGCGCAAATCTCGCAAACTACGCAAGCGTAGCGTAGTGCTTTGCCCAGGGTTAGAAAAATTAGGACATGTTTTAAATGAGATCTCAAATATCTTCCTGTTATATTTCAACAGGAGCAGCCTGTCAGTTGATGCCTTTGTGTTCTACTGCAGCTTTCCAGAGTGGTCTAAAGAACAAGGTAACACTTAAAATATTTAATTTAAAAAGGAACAAAATGAGGGGGTCCATTTTGCCATAGAAATTATGGTTAGTGCTGCAGAAAGAAAATTTAGGGCATGTTTTAAGTGAGATCTCAAATCCTCTTCTATTTCATTAGAAAATTCTGACATGCAGACTGAAACAATCACTTTCAATACCAGCAGTAGACTTCCAGTTAACTCCTTGGTGAGCAGTAGCTTTACTACAGTGATCTAATGAACAACTAGCGTGCTAACATTCTGAATTTATGGCAAATGTGTGACACATCTGAATGCCTTCTTGATGGAATCAAAGTAAAAACTGAAAGCATTTCCTACTGAGGAGACTGCAGTAAATGACGAAATTAGGAAACTTCATAACAAATAAGACTCCCAAGATGGCCACCAGAGAAAAAAGAGCCCAAATGTAGCACAAATATCACCCAGATGTAGCCCACATATAGCCCAATGACAGAAGTGTGCAAAACACTTTTTATTTTTATTTTTTCTGCAGTTTTATATAGTGCAAACTGTTCAGGTATTGGAGCGTTACATCTTACTTGGACCCCTTATTGCGTATTTTGCACGAAGTACATGAGATTGATCTTGCGAAACATTGAACTTTACGATTCTGTTAACCTGAAGTTGCTCTGAACCGGGCTTTGTAACACCCGTTTTTACCTACTGGTTTTAATTAATTCTCACTGTATTGTATTAGGAAAGAGGATTTACTGTTTTTATGTACACTTTTATGATCTATGTTTCTAAATCAGATCAAATAAAGTTTAATGAATTCTATGGCAGGACGGAGGTGAGGATTATGCATATCTTTCCTCACTTTATTTGCATAGCAGTTCAAAGAAATCATAACACAACAATCATTAAACAAAAGACTACACAACCCATGAACCATTAGGGGGGTAGTCTCCAAGGCAACTATAGTCCAATCATATCACAGTCCATCGTATATAATATCGTGACGTCCCTTCCGCTTCCTCTTTCTTCACTGCTCGTCAGTTTAGTGCATTCCTTACATTCTTGGCTTAATCTGACGTTGTTGCTGTTTGTATAGCGGTTTCTTGTGCACGTTATTAGCATTATTGCCTTGGTATTGTTTCATATTCCCTGCGCAGCAGGCTCTTGCCCGAGTGCGTTCTCCCCCTCGCAGTTTCTCCCGCAGTGTGCTCTGCGCGCGGTGAGATCCTGTCAGGCGCGTCTGGTCCGAGCGAGGCAGCTCCGTCGAGCGCTCCCGCTGGTCTTTACATGCGTTTGGGAATCCGGTCACTCCTTTAGTGTCCGCTTGATTCCCGACCAACCCTCGCCTAATTTTGACACTGCTACGCAGTGATTTCCCCACACGGCCACGTTAGTGACCAGCGCCACCTGGTGGTGGTAATTGGTATTGCGCCTCAGTCTATTCTTATAACAGCTTCGGGGAAAGCCCAGCTGTTGGAGCACCGGCGAGGGGGCTGTCTTAAGGATTTTAAGGGCATTTATTCTGTGCTCACACCCTCTGCTATCATGTCTTCTCCAGAAGACCATTTTTACTCCTCCTACCAGGAAGTGGAGGAGGAATGGCCCCCAACTTCTCCCTCTAGCAGTGGACCAAGCCCTCTCTCTGGCTATTTCTAAGGCGCTGGCTACTCTTAGGGATCAGGTTGATAAGCTGGCGAAAAGCATCCCTGGGGTGTTCAGTGACCCAGATCTGGTGGTGGTGGGTCCAAGTAGCTCCCAGATGGGGAATAAAAGCGCTGTTAAGCATAACGCGGGGCACTTGGAAGGATTTTATAAACTTACGGAGACCTTCCTCAAGAGTGCGCGAATGCTAAAACATGCACCCTGCCGGGAGGAGGAGGCGCCCGGAGAAAATTGCGACACTGTCACCACTATTGTAGACCCCGACGGCGGGTTTCCCTTAGAGGGAGAGGGTGTATCGGAGGACGATTTCTCCTCCGATGAGGATAAGGACTCGGGGCGTCCCTGGCGTCCAGAGTCCCACTCCTCTCAGTCCCCGGGTTGGGGACGGGGTCCACTCGGACATGTTCGAGCCTATCCAAATTTACCATCCTAGGTCGGCAGAGTGGACACCTGACGCCAAAGTGGCAGAGTATGTGGTGGGGAAAATCCATCAACCCCTTGAAAGGGAGGTCAGGAATAGAATGAGGGGAGAATGCCCCAGGCCCTCACTGAAGGGGAAGGTGGCACACACGCCTGAAATTGATGAGAAACTATGTACCTTTTTCTCCAAGTATATGAGGGATCCCAAGAAAGGAATTGATAGGTCTTGGACGTGGTAGGGCCCTTGACCCAAATTATTCAATTGACGGAGCGTTCCAAAGAGTCAGGATCCCTTCTGTCCACGGATATTGTGGCTGGTTGGGCGCACTACCCTAAACCCTAAAACACTACCCCCTCCACTACCCAAACACCACTGCACTACCCTAAACCCTAAAACACTACCCCCAGCACGACACCCTACACTACCCAAACATAACTGCACTACCCTAAACCCTAAAAAACTACCACCAGCACGACTCCCTACACTACCCAAACACCACTGCACTACCCTAAACCCTAAAACACTACCCCCAGCACGACTCCCTACACTACCCAAACACCACTGCACTACACTAAACCCTAAATATACACCCAGCATGACCTCCCACACTACACAAACACCACTGCACTAACCTAAGCCCTAAAACACTACCCCCAGCACGACCCCCTACACTACCCAAACACCACTGCACTACCCTAAACCCTAAAACACTAACCCCAGCATGACCCCCTACACTACCCAAACACCACTGCACTACCCTATACCCTAAAACGCGACCCCCTACACTACACAAACACGACTGCACTACCCTAAACCCTAAAACACTACCCACAGCATGACCCCCTTCACTACACAAACACCACTGCACTGCCCTAAACCCTAAAACACTACCCCAGCACTACCCCCTACACTACCCAAACACCACTGCACTACCCTAAACCCTAAAACACTACCCCCAGCACAACTCCCTACACTACCCAAACACCACTGCACTACCCTAAACCCTAAATC
The DNA here is from genome assembly GCA_963921515.1 of Calotriton arnoldi. Taxonomy (NCBI): domain Eukaryota; kingdom Metazoa; phylum Chordata; class Amphibia; order Caudata; family Salamandridae; genus Calotriton; species Calotriton arnoldi. The sequence goes on along the minus strand of CAWUFW010017487.1, from coordinate 18,418 downwards.
TACCCCCAGCACGACCCCCTACACTACCCAAACACCACTGCACTACCCTAAACCATAAAACACTACCCCCAGCATGACCCCCTACACTACTCAAACACCACTGCACTACCCTAAACCCTAAAACACTACCCCAGCATGACCCCCTGCACTACCCATTCACCACTGCACTACCCTAAACCCTAAAACACTACCCCCAGCACGACCCCCTACACTACTGCACTACCCTAAACCCTAAAACACTACCCCAGCTCTACCCCCTACACTACCCAAACACCACTGCACTACCCTAAACCCTAAAACACTACCCCCAGCACGACTCCCTACACTACAGCACTACCCTAAACCCTAAAACACTACCCCCAGCACGACCCCCTACACCACCCAAACACCACTGCACTACCCTAAACCCTAGAAAAGAAACCCCCACCCCATGCCCAATCCCCCTTACCTCTCACTCCTCATGGTTCCTCTCTCCTCGTGGTTCCTGCTTCACGTCATCTCTGAGGGGCGGTGCACGTCGTTGTGAGGAAACGGAACAGACTCTGTTTCCTTACAACGACATGGATTGTCTACATGTTTTTTAGAATGCATGGTCAATTACCATATATACCTTTACAACAAAATTCGTTGTAAAGGCATGCGTGGTAAATGACCATGCGTTCTAAAAAAATGCGTACGAATGACTTCGTGATGTACAACGCATGCGTGGTAATGCATTCGTTGTAATGGTATCACAAAGTAAAAAAGTCGTTGTAACGGCTGTTTACGGATCGAAGCTGGCCCCTGTTCTACAGTGAGACGTTTATTTGATTAATTAGGAGGAAGGAATGTGGGTTTTTTACCGAAAAGTGCATTCCCGGCTGTTGTATTGTGAAAGTGTCCGCGTGGCCTGGTTTCACTTCCGGTGAGAGAGTGGAAGAGTCTGTTTGGATCTAAAGGAGTTCTGTTGTTGGTCGGGGCCGGCGCGACATGTCATCAGAAAACATAGCTAATGGAAAGCGTCCTCCCTGAAGTGTGGAGCAGTGCCATGAGAGGTCAACGAGTGTGCGTCCCACCGCACTATGACCGTACCGCGTGACCCATGTGCCGCCTCCAGGGTACGGGAGGCAGAAGCGGCATCGCAGGTCCTCTTGAAGACCATTGTAGCACTAATTCTACATTTTGATACTAGGGCATTTTAACTTCGTTGTTCCTGCCAGATACAAAGAGAAGATCCTGTGTTATTCAGTGCCCTCGTTACCTTTTTTGTGGGTTGTGGTGCTTGTCACTTCGCTGCCCCGCCGGTGCACACGACTGGGCACCCCACCTCGTGTGCCATCTGCAGGGCCTCTGCCCTCGGATCACTGGTTTCGGTTTCTGGAGTGGCAACATAAACAGTTGCTCCCAAAGGACTAGCCTGAACACTTAGGTGAATATCCCCTGCACCAGCATTCCACGGAAATTCTTTCCTAGCTCTCCCATGTCAACGAGCACGGCTCCGCTCGCGACACCGTATGACGTCATCGGAGCCATAAGAGGACCTCGTCGGCGTGCTGACGTCAGTTCCACTCATTTTTTCCATGCCACCGAGGCAAACAGGGGACCGAGACATTTTCACATGTATACATAGTATAATAAATATATATATAGTCACTGAAAGAAACCATAGATTTCAGGCACGTTATAGTTAGAAATTAGCATTTGAAAAACCTTAGAAATTCACTGAAAAAACCATAGGTTTCAGGCGCGTTATAGTTAGAAATTAGCATTTAAAAAACCTTAGAAATTCACTGAAAAAACCATAGGTTTCAGGGGCGTTATAGTTAGTTGGACATTTCACTCGTACAAAACCATAGAAATTCCCCCGTTATAGTTAGTTCAGCTAACTATAACTCGCGCGCCCGCAATGCACTGCTGATGACGTCACATATTACATCACTCATGACATGGTCAGTGACATCACTCATGACATCACTGACGACATCTCAAATGACATCACTGATGACATCACTGAGGACATCATCCAGTGAATGTGTGTTTTTCTGAAAATTAAATATGTTTTATATATGTATATCTCAAGGTCGATGGAAGAATAAATGGGTATATAAGTGTCTAAATGGATGATTTGTTTTTGTAAAATTGATTGTATAACTGACTAAGTGTATCTTAGTGAATACATGGGTTAGTGAGTAATATTTAAATATGAAAATATCTGTATCAGTCTCTCACTTTGTGTATAAGTGGCTGCATGGGTTGGTGAGTAGCTACATGAGTGTCTATATGGGTTATTAATTGGTTTTTTGAGTATCAGTATGAGTGTCTGAGTGTCTGTACGGTTCGGTGGGGGGTATTACTTAGTGCATAGATGCATGAATGAGTGACACACTGTTTGTATGTGTTGAAGACAGCATGTGTGCAGGACTGTATAGGTGGATGAGTATGTGTATGGGTGTGTTAGTGAGTGAATGACTGTCTCAATAGTGTCTTTATGAGTAACTACATATGTTTTAAACTAGTATATGTGAGTATTGGTGTATATAAGTGAGTATATGTGAGAGTGAGAGATTGGAAGAGTTCCTGTACAAATAAGTAGGTGTTTCTATAAGTGATTGTTTAAGAGAGTAAGTATGTGTAAGTTTCTGTAGAAGTAAGTGTGGTAGTGTGTGTACAACTGTATATGCAAGTAAATGGATGTTTGATACTTTGTTTGCATGTTTGACTATGTGTGTGAGTAACTCTATGGATGAGTGGCGGTGTATAACAGGATGTATAGGTGTATGAGTAATTTGATGAGTGAGTACATGTATGAGTGACTGTATAGGGACTGTTGGTGAATGAGTGGATGTGTGTGTAGATCTTGGAATTACTGAATAGGTGTGTTGTAACTGGTATTGGTATGTCCATTGTTTTGAAAATGTTAGTTTGTATTTTTGAGTGTGTGTATCAAAAGTTATATTAGGGTGAGAGGAGGTCTGCCATTCTATCACAAGGATGATGTCATCAGTGATGTCATTTGAGATGTCATCAGTGATGTCATGAGTGATGTCACTGACCATGTCATGAGTGATGTAATATGTGACGTCATCAGCAGTGCATTGCGGGCGCGCGAGTTATAGTTAGCTGAACTAACTATAACGGGGGAATTTCTATGGTTTTGTACGAGTGAAATGTCCAACTAACTATAACCCCCTGAAACCTATGGTTTTTTCAGTGAATATATATATATATATATATATATATATATATATATATATATATATATTACCTACTGGCGGTGACCAGTAGGTAGTTATAGTTATGACCACGGTTCCATAGGAAAAGCATTTTTTGATGTGCTTATAACTTTGGCGTCGTTTGACGAATGTTTACGAAATTTTCCAAAAGTTCCTCTTTTAAGGTCAGCTGCTATCCTAAAAGTTTGGGGGGGATTCGTCAAGGGGGGGCTAAGAAAAAAGGGGGTCCCAAAACATGTTTTCTCCATGCAATTTCCATAGGAAACTTTAGACAAGGCTACAGGTCAAACTGCTGAACGGAATTACGCCAAATTTCGCACAGAGAAATGTCTTCGTCCAGAAAGCACACTTTTGTTTAAATCGGGTAAATCCGTTCAGTAGTTTTAGAGAAATATCAAATTTTCCAGATATTGATATTTAAGAATTCTGACATCTGATTGGCTGAAGCGTTACGAGCACGAGCTTGCGGCTGATTGGCTGCGAACTGTTGAAACTAGGAAGTGTTGGCAGCCATTTTGTGATTCAGTCCGTCAGCTCACAACTCTCCCTCTACAAGGCATCAGGTCCGTAGTTCTACCTCTGCGAGGCAACACTAAAAATATACCCCAGCTCTGTCTGTGCGAGATACCCCTTTCACGGTCCCTCTCCCCACATCACCTGCTCGTGGCTATGCCTTTAGAAGCGAGTCCATCAGCTCGCAGCTCTGCAACTGCGAGCTGTGAGCCATTTTGTGACTCAGTCCGTCAGCTTGCATCTCTCCCTCTAAAAGGCATCGGATCCGTAATTCTACCTCTGCGAGGCAATACTGAAAATATCCCGCAGGTCTGTCTGTGTGAGATACTCCTTTTACACTCCCTCTCCCCACATCATCAGCTCGTGGCTATGCCTTTAGAAGCCAGTACGTCGGCTTGCAGCTCTGTGTCTGTGAGCCATGGGGCCCGCAGCTCTACCTCTGTGAGCCACCTCGTTAGCTCGTAGCTGTGTCTGTCCTAGCAGGCCCGTCGGCCCGTTACTCTCCCTCTGCGAGTTAGCCCATCAGGTTGCAGCGCAGAGGGCTCTCAGCTGTATCTCTGCGAGCCAGCCCGTTAACTGATAGCTGTGAGTCTGCTAGCAGGCCTGTTGGCCCGTTGGTCTCCCTCTGCGAGTCAGGCCACTGCTCTCCCTCTGCCAGCCGGTTTGGTGCTGTGCTTGTGCTAGCAGGCCCGTCGGCCCGTTACTCTCCCTCTGCGAGTTAGCCCGTCGGGTTGCAGCGCGGAGGGCTCGCAGCTGTATCTCTGCGAGCCAGCCCGTTAACTGATAGCTGTGTGTCTGCTAGCAGGCCTGTTGGCCCGTTGGTCTCCCTCTGCAAGTCAGGCCACAGCTCTCCCTCTGCGAGCCGGTACGGTGCTGTGCTTTTGCGAGCCAACGGCTCATAGGTCTCCCTCTGCGAGCTGAGCCCACGGGCCGCAGCTCTTCCTCTGCAAGCCTGCCCGACGGCCCGCAGGTGTCCCTCTGCTAGCGGAATCGCAGCTGACACTCTGCGAGCCGAAATTGGGAATATAAGGCGGCTCTAAAAAAACCCCTTCTGTTTATTAGTTGGAGCTACATGTAAGTGCGAATGCACAGCTTCAGGTTAATCAGGAAAATGTGTTTCCCCTCATCTGTGAAGTGTACTCCATCACTTCTGTAGATATCAGCGATATCAAAACTTATGTTGTTGTTGTAAATGGACCCCATTCTATGGTCTCTGAGGTATGCAGACACAGCTTTGTTGACATTCTTCCTAGATTTTTCAATCTTATGACAAAATTGGTTTGACCATTACCACTTCTGTCTTTGGCATATATTGGAATATACAAAGACAGTTTGAGGCAAAAGTAACATCAATTGTCCAAAGGTGTCCTTCATAAGCATGTCAAACCTACCCAGTCAATGTGCCTAGGTCGTTACCACCACAGTGCACAATCATGAGATCAGGGTGTTGGAGATGCAAACAGGTTTTAACCAAAGGGAGCAATTGGTGCCACTTTATTCCTCTCTGTGCAAACCATTTAATGTACACATTTTGTAAACCTAGGTCTAAGTCAATACGTCTCTGTTCTGCATACCTCTTGCACCAGAAAACATAACTATGTCCTACAATCCACACTAGCATTTTGAAGGTATGGCTAGAAGATATGGATAAATGTCTGTAGCTCATGCAGTCCGTTCGTAGAATAAGAGATATGTTTAAACATGGGGAACTACTTTTTTTTTTTACATACAAAACGTTAACGGATTGGGAGATGAAATGTATTGTGTCCTAAAAAGTAGGGTGTATATTAGTTTTGATGAAAAGCATCTTTGTGATTCTGTGAGCCAAGTCCCACAACATGGCCAACATGGAAGGTACGGGGAATCACTGACCCTACATTCATCCATAGTTCCACACATGAAAGATGGTGGACATGACACATCTGTGTGGATATGAATGTTTATTGCACATTCAGTGGAGTGTTGCAGCTGTAGCAATACAGGGCCATGGAAAGTTTAAGTTTCATTTTTTGGCACATGGAGGGCAGCCAATTAGAGCCAAGCTTGTGTTCGGGGTTAGGCTGCACCAACATATGTACTTATAGAATTACTCCGCCAATCCCCAAGCACTTATAAATTCACAATACACTCTCCTTGCAGTACTCTAATGATCCAGAATCTATGTACGTACTTGTACAATGACCGAGAAAAAGTTACATAACCGAAGTTTTCCCCACTGCCAGAGGTAACATGGTTGCATACGCTGTCCACAGCACAATGTAATGTGGTAGGGCCCAGGGGCGGCATCCTGCATACATAATGAACACACAGACACAGATAGATAGTGGAACTGGGTACGGGCACGTGCGCTCGACTCATTTTTATTACCAGGGTCACATGTCCAATGACGTCTGTGCTGGATGCGTGTGAGGTGAGTGTAAGCCAGCCCTCCGGGAATGGTTGGTGCTGGCAACAAGTACAACAGTAATCATTGGATCAGACACATAGATTCAATCATAAAGTGTCAATGATTTGTGCTGCACTAAGGTAGGGGCAACAGATGTGAAATAATACACACAAGATTGTATCGTGAAGGGTCCATGACTTGTGGTACACTGAGGTAGGAGCAGCAGATGTGAAATTATACACAAAACATTGTATCATAAAGGGTCCATGAGTTGTGCTGCACTGAGATAGGGGCATCAGAAACATTCAGCGTGTGCGCAGCCAGCGATGATGCGTGGTGCGGGCGAGCCGCACTGGGAGCAATGTCTGTTGCCTACTGGACTGAGTCATCTGCAATCGCGACTCGATGTGAATTGTGAACCCTGCTATCCGCAGTGTAGATCGAAGGCAGTAGTCAGCACAGACATCAAAGAATGCTTTTAGTCACTTCCTGTTTACAAAATTCGAGGACATAGAGTACAATTCTGTCTGAAATAAATAAATCAAGACTGAATTCAAATTGTGAGCTCTGCTACCTGCAGTGTAGTTGTATGGAACAAAAGATGAAACATTTATGGAATACACTGTTGAAATATGTAGGTTTCAGGGACGTTATAGTTAGTTGCTTACTGGACTCTGAAATTAATGAATGAAGACTGAATTTGAATTGTGAGCCCTGCTGAGCACAGTGTAGGCCGGAGGCAGCGGTCAGGAAGGGCCTACAGCCACGTGGCGTTGACTTGAGCTGCATAGAATTAGTGGTAGGTGTGGCACTCAGCATGTGCGCAGCCAGCGATGATGCAATGTGTCTTGCCTACTGGACTGCGTCATCTGAAATCTCGACTCGATCTGAATTGTGAGCCCTGCTGACCGCAGTGTAGGCCAGAGGCAGTGGTCAGGAAGAGTCCACAGCCAAGTGGCGTTCACTTGAGCTGCATAGAATTAGTGGTAGGTGTGGCACTCAGCATGTGCGCAGCCAGTGATGATGCAATGTGTCTTGCCTACTGGACTGCGTCATCTGCAATCGCGACTCGATCTGAATTGTAGAGCCCTGCTGACCGCAGTGTAGATCGAAGGCAGTAGTCAGCACAGACATCAAGGAATGCTTTTTGTCACTTCCTCTTGACAAAATTCGAGGACATAGAGTACAATTCTGTCTGCAATTAATAAATCAAGACTGAATTCAAATTGTGAGCTCTGCTGTCTGCAGTGTAGACTGCCATTCAGTGTTCCTTTGGACTTGCAAGATGAAGTTGGTCATTGTACTAAAGCTATAACTGATATAAAACAAGTTCTTGAAGTGAGGATACTAAGGATATTATGTAGGTTTTAGGGACATAATACTTAGTTGCCTACTGGACTCTGCAATTAATGAATCAAGAGTCAATTTTAAATGTGAGCCCTGATGACCGCAGTGTAGGCCGGAGGCAGCGGTCAGCAAGGGCCCACAGCCACGTGGCGTTGAGTTGAGCTGTACAGTTAGTGTCATCTGAAGCAACCAGCGTGTGTGGAGCCTGCGATGATGCGTGGTCCGGGCGGGCTGCACTGGTAGCAATGTCTTTTGCCTAATGAATTCTGTCTTAATAAGTCCACGTGGCGTTGACTTGTGGTGCACTGAGTTAGTGGCACCTGAAGCACTCAGCGTGTGCGCAGCCTGCGATGATGCGTGGTCCGGCCGGGCCACACTGGTAGCAATGTCTTTTGTCTAATGAATTCTGCCTTAATAAGGCTACGTGGCGATGACTTGTGGTGCACTGAGTTAGTGGCACCTGAAGCACTGAGCGTGTGCACAGCCTGCGATGATGCGTGGTCCGGGCGGGCCGCACTGGGAGCAATGTCTCTTGCCTACTGGACTGCGTCATCTGCAATTGGGACTCAATCTGAATTGTGAGCCCTGCTGTCCGCAGTGTAGATCGAAGGCAGTAGTCTGTACATACATAAGTCTGTGGTGCTCTGCTGCTGGGTTCGCAGGGGGCCTGTGTCGAGGAGGCCGGTGGTCACGGCGGAGGCCTCGTGGCAGGGTGAGGGCTGCCACCCTGGCAGACGCTTTGGCCTTCCCACAAGTGAACCACGCCCAGAGCCCCAGCCTATTTATTCATACTCCTACGCTGGAGTGGGGTACGTTGGACCAGCCCACTCCACTTCCGCTTCCAGGGGGGGACAACACAGCTACATGACCGAGATCTTCCCCACTGCCTGAGGTAACATGGTTGTGTCTTTTGTCCACAACACTACAAGCACCAGCAGTATATGTTCACATGGAGAGGTTTGTGCTCTGCATAGTGAGGTCTGTCCACCACATCACCGCTACACTTGGTATTGTGTGCATTTTTATTGATGGGTGACTTGCGTCCTTCACACATACTTGGTTGCCACATCTCCCAACATTCAGCTATTGTGTGGCTGAGGGACCATGCTGTTTTTAGAGGGTCCGCTGTCCTGCGCTGCCTCGGTGGTAGTAGGGAGGGGGGTGGTCCGGGGGGGAGGTCCTGAGGGTGATGGCAGTGGGTGTTGTGGCCTTCTTGGGTGTCGGAGCTGCATGGTCAGTAGCTCTATGACATGTGTTGGTCTTTAGATGTGGTTATGGGCTGGGCTCCCTTTCACACTGTAGGTAGTTGTCCTGCTTTACACCAGTAAAAGGCAGATGTTAAATTCTTACTGCTAACGCAGCTTATTGCCTGTTTTTTGATCGCACCCCAGATTTGGCTGCTCATTGAAAATATCGGGAAGTGGTGTTTTTGTGTTATTTTTGCACGGGAACGCCAACTCTGCATATTATTAGCGTTAGTTGTTGGTCTCATTTGTGGCAAAAAATTTTGCGGAAGCTATTGTTGGAAAACTGGCGATATCGGCTGTTTTCACTAGGTTGAGAATGGAATGATAATTTAAAATCACTGAAAAAACCATAGGTTTAATGAACATTATAATTAGAAATTAGCATTTAAAAAACGTTTGAAATTCACTGAAAAAACCATAGGTTTCAGGCACGTTAAAGTTAGAAATTAGCATTTAAAAAACTTTAGAAATTCACTGAAAAAACGATTGGTTTCAGGGACGTTATAGTTAGAAATTAGCATTTAAAAAACCTTTGAAATTCACTGAAAAGCCATAGATTTCAGGGACGTTATAGTTAGGTGGACATTTCACTCGTACAAAACCATAGAAATTCCACCGTTATAGTTAGTTCAGTTAACTATAACTCGCGCCGCCGCAATGCACTGCTCATGACGTCACATATTACATCATTCATGGCATGGTCAGTGACATCACTGATGACATCACTGATGACATCTCAAATGACATCACTGATGACATCACTGATGACATCATCCACATGATAATCTGATGCACCTCATCACACCCTAATATAACCTTTAATACACCCACTGTAAAATACACACTACCATTTTCGAAACCATCCACACACCAATACCAGTTACTACATACTCACTCACTGATTCCTAGGTCTGCACACACACATCCACTCATTCACCTATACAATCACTTATACATGCAGTCACTTATCAATACAACACTATCATATGCACATCAGTGATGTCATTTGAGATGTCATCAGTGATGTCATCAGTGATGTCACTGACCATGCCATGAATGATGTAATATGTGACATCATGAGCAGTGCATTGCGGGGGCACGAGTTATAGTTAACTGAACTAACTATAATGGGGGAATTTCTATGGTTTTGTACGAGTGAAATGTCCACCTAACTATAACGTCCCTGAAACCTATGATTTTTTCAGTGAATATATATATATATATACGTTATAGTTAGTTGGACATTTCACTCGTACAAAACCATAGAAATTCCCCCGTTATAGTTAGTTCAGCTAACTATAACTCGCGCGCCCGCAATGCACTGCTGATGACGTCACATATTACATCACTCATGACATGGTCAGTGACATCACTCATGACATCACTGATGACATCTCAAATGACATCACTGATAACATCACTGATGACATCATCCTTGTGATAGAGTGGCAGACCTCCTCTCACCCTAATATAACCTTTGATACACACACTCAAAAATACAAACTAACATTTTCAAAACAATGGACATACCAATACCAGTTACAACACACCTATTCAGTAATTCCAAGATCTACACACACATCCACTCATTCACCAACAGTCCCTATACAGTCACTCATACATGTACTCACTCATCATATGTACTCATACACCTATACATCCTGTTACACACCGCCACTCATCCATAGAGTTACTCACACACATAGTCACACATGCAAACAAAGTATCAAACATCCATTTACTTGCATATACAGTTATACACACACTACCACACTTACTTCTACAGAAACTTACACATACTTACTCTCTTAAACAATTACTTATAGAAACACCTACTTATTTGTACAGGAACTCTTCCAATCTCTCACTCTCACATATACTCACTTATATACACCAATACTCACATATACTAGTTTAAAACATATGTAGTTACTCATAAAGACACTATTGAGACAGTCATTCACTCACTAACACACCCATACACATACTCATCCACCTATACAGTCCTGCACACATGCTGTCTTCAACACATACAAACAGTGAGTCACTCATTCATGCATCTATGCACTAAGTAATACCCCCCACCGAACCATACAGACACTCAGACACTCATACTGATACTCAAAAAACCAACTAATAACCCATATAGACACTCATGTAGCTACTCACCAACCCATGCAGCCACTTATACACAAAGTGAGAGACTGATACAGATATTTTCATATTTAAACATTACTCACTAACCCATGTATTCACTAAGATACACTTAGTCAGTTATACAATCAATTTTACAAAAAAATCATCCATTTAGACACTTATATACCCATTTATTCTTCCATCGACCTTGAGATATACATATATAAAACATATTTAATTTTCAGAAAAACACACATTCACTGGATGATGTCATCAGTGATGTCATCAGTGATGTCATTTGAGATGTCATCAGTGATGTCATCAGTGATGTCACTGACCATGTCATGAGTGATGTAATATGTGACGTCATCAGCAGTGCATTGCGGGCGCGCGATTTATAGTTAGCTGAACTTACTATAACGGGGGAATTTCTATGGTTTTGTACGAGTGAAATGTCCAACTAACTATAACGCCCCTGAAACCTATGGTTTTTTCAGTGAATTTCTAAGGTTTTTTAAAGGCTAATTTCTAACTATAACGTGCCTGAAACCTAGGGTTTTTCCAGTGAATTTCTAAGGTTTTTAAATGCTAATTTCTAACTATAACGTGCCTGAAACCTATGGTTTCTTTCAGTGAATATATATATATTTATTATACTATGTATACATGTGAAAAGGTCTCGGTCCCCTGTTTGCCTCGGTGGCATGGAAAAAATGGGTGGAACTGACGTCAGCACGCCGACGAGGTCCTCTAATGGCTCCTATGACGTCATAAGGTGTCGCGAGCGGAGCCGTGCTCGTTGACGTGGGAGAGCTAGGAAAGAATTTCCGTGGAATGCTGGTGCAGGGGATATTCACCTAAGTGTTCAGGGTAGTCCTTTGGGAGCAACTGTTTATGTTGCCACTCCAGAAACCGAAACCAGTGATCCGAGGGCAGAGGCCCTGCAGATGGCACATGAGGTGGGATGCCCAGTCGTGTGCACCGGCGGGGCAGCGAAGTGATAAGCACCACAACCCACAAAAAAGGTAACGAGGGCACTGAATAACACAGGATCTTCTCTTTGTATCTGGCAGGAACAACGAAGTTAAAATGCCCTAGTACCAAAATGTAGAATAGTGCTACAACGATGCCGCTTCTGCCTCCCGTACCCTGGAGGCGGCACATGGGTCACGCAGGACGGTCATACTGCGGTGGGACGCACACTCGTTGACCTCTCATGGCACTGCTCCACACTTCAGGGAGGACGCTTTCCATTAGCTATGTTTTCTGATGACATGTCGTGCCGGCCCCGTCCAACAACAGAACTCCTTTAGATCCAAACAGACTCTTCCACTCTCTCACCGGAAGTGAAACCAGGCCACGCGGACACTTTCACAATACAACAGCCGGGAATGCACTTTTCGGTAAAAAAACCACATTCCTTCCTCCTAATTAATCAAATAAACGTCTCACTGAAGAACAGGGGCCAGCTTCGATTGGTAAACAGCCGTTACAATGACTTTTTTACTTTGCGATACCATTACAACGCATGCATTACCACGCATGCGTTGTACATCACAAAGTCATTACTACGCATTTTTAGAACGCATGGTCATTTACCACGCATGCCTTTACAACGAATTTTGTTGTAAAGGTATGTATGGTAAATGACCATGCGTTCTAAAAAACATGTAGACGATCCATGTCGTTGTAAGGAAACAGAGGCTGTTCCGTTTCCTCACAACGACGTGCACTGCCCCTCAGAGATGACGTGGAAGCAGGAACCACGAGGAGAGAGGAACCATGAGGAGTGAGAGGTAAGGGGGATTTGGCATGGGGTGGGGGTTTCTTTTCTAGGGTTTAGGGTAGTGCAGTGGTGTTTGGGTGGTGTAGGGGGTCGTGCTGGGGGTAGTGTTTTAGGGTTTAGGGTAGTGCAGTGGTGTTTGGGTAGTGTAGGGGGTCGTGCTGGGGGTAGTGTTTAGGGTTTAGGGTAGTGCAGTAGTGTAGGGGGTCGTGCTGGGGGTAGTGTTTTAGGGTTTAGGGTAGTGCAGTGATGTATGGGTAGTGTAGGGGGTCGTGCTGGGGTAGTGTTTTAGGGTTTAGGGTTGTGCAGTGGTGTTTGAGTAGTGTAGGGGTCATGCTGGTGGTAGTGTTTTAGGGTTTAGGGTAGTGCAGTGGTGTTTGTGTAGTGTAGGGGGTCATGCTGGGGGTAGTGTTTTAGGGTTTAGGGTAGTGCATTGGTGTTTGGGTAGTGTAGGGGGTCGTGCTGGGGTAGTGTTTTAGGGTTTAGGGTAGTGCAGTGGTGTTTGTGTAGTGTGGGAGGTCATGCTGGGTGTATATTTAGGGTTTAGTGTAGTGCAGTGGTGTTTGGGTAGTGTAGGGAGTCGTGCTGCGGGTAGTGTTTTAGGGTTTAAGGTAGTGCAGTGGTGTTTGGGCAGTGTAGGGAGTCGTGCTGGTGGTAGTGTTTTAGGGTTTAGGGTAGTGCAGTTATGTTTGGGTAGTGTAGGGTGTCGTGCTGGGGGTAGTGTTTTAGGGTTTAGGGTAGTGCAGTGGGGCCTGATTCACAGAACTAACTTACGTCAAAAACGTAAAGTTAGTACTTTTTGGTATTCACAGAATACACTTACTCATTTTGGTATTCACAGAATGAACTTACTCATTTTGGTATTCACAGAAGTTAGTAGTCCTAACTTTAGGACTCCTAAATGCCTTCTGTGAATACCGAAAGTCTTAAAGTTAGGATTTTCTCAGTTTAGGAGTAGTAAAGTTAGGACTCCTAACTTTACTACTCCTAAACTGAGAAAAATCCTAACTTTAAGACTTTCGGTATTCACAGAAGACATTTAGGAGTCCGAAAGTTAGGAGTCCTAACTTTACTACTCCTAAACTGAGAAAAATCCTCATTTTAAGACTTTCGGTATTCACAGAAGGCATTTAGGAGTCCTAAAGTTACACCACAATTCCTGAAATTAGGATGGTACCATCAACAAATGAATTCTAATGTAACTAAATTCTGTTATCACCCTTTATAGTTCTCCTTTTGGTAACCCTCAAAATCTTCGATTTACTACAATGCATTTCAATGGGGTACTATCATTTATATTGGTCCCAAGATGGCTGCCAGAAATTCCAGGATGAAGTGCTGGCAGCCAATCAGATCTCACGATGACATGTGTGGTTAGGCTCCGCCCAGATATATATGTGTTTTCTTTTTCAAATTTCTCAGAAACTACTGAACGGATTTACACCATTTAAGCAAAAGGCACGACTCTGAACCAAGGGCTACCCATTTGCCAAATTTGGTGTAATTCCGTTCAGCAGTTCGGGCTGTAGCTGCGATGAAAGGTTCCTATGGAAAAGTGCATGGGGAAAACATGTTTTGGGACCCCCCTTTTTTCTCGGCCCCCACTTGACGAATCACCCCGAATCAGGATATGAGCGTACCGGAGCGGGCCATAAGTTTTGAGAATTTCGCGAAGATTCGTCAACCGTCGCCAAAGTTATTTCAAATAGAATGTTGCGGATTTCCTATGGAAAATAGGTCCTAACTATAACTATCTACTGGCGACCGCCAGCAGATAAAATATATATATATATATATATATATCAAAGCTCCTCCGTTTCTCCGTTACACAGAACAGAAGCCAGCACTCACGGGGAAATGTTGCAAAAATCTTTATTGCTGTAAGCAACAAACAAACGCGTTTCGGCGTAGCGCCTTCGTCGGTGTAACGGAGAAATGGAGGAGCTTTGATGTAATCGCGGTGCACTTCCGCGACGCCAGCACCCGCCTGCGAGTGCTTCCTGGCAAAGTGCAGTGGAGCAATAATATATATATATATATATATATATATATATATATATATATATACATATATACATAGTTTGTTGAAAGTCTCCCTTCGTTCATCAAAGACTCTGGCCATTTTCTTTCAAAACTCCAAACTATTAAATGGGAGAAGGAGTATTTATTCATTGTTATGGACATTATCTCACTGTATACGAGCATACACCACTCAGATGGTATTGAGGTGGTCAGACATTTTTTGGATAAACGCAATATTCAACTGTATGAGCATAACAATATGATTTTAAAAATGATTGAGACTTGTCTAATGAACAATTACTTCTTGTTTAACAAAGAAGTATACCAACAACTCTGTGAAGTGGCGATGGGGGCATGTTTGTCTCCCAGCTATGCGTGTCTTCACGTTGGCTGGTGGGAGGAGCATGTCCTCAGGAACCACCACAAAGCACTGTATGATTCTCATGTTCTCCACTGGTGGAGCTCATAGATGATGTTTGCGTGGTATGGAAAGGGTCTGTTGAATTAGCTGAATTGTTTGTTAGTGCCATTAATACCAATGCGTTGAATTTGAACTTCACTGCACATATCAGCAGTAAGTGTGTACAATTCTTGGATGTAGAATTATATACAGAGGGTAATTCAGTCCACACTAAACTACATAGGAAAAGCACTGCTGGTAATTCAGTATTGCATGCAAAAAGCTCTCACCCTGGCCACCTTATACGGAGCATCCCTTACGGGGAGTTTTGGAGAATTCGGAGGATCTGTAGCTCAGACAATGATTTAAAAGAGTGCCAGTCTGAAGCTCTCCAGCGTTTTTTACTACGGGGCTACAAGCTTAAGGAGTTGAAATTAGCCTTAAATAAGGCTAATAGCTACAGTAGGGAGATCTGCCTCCAGGGTAATTCTACTGATGCCACCCCCATACCAGATATTGCAACCCAAAACCCAGGTCCATCAGATGTAGTTAGACTGATAACCACTTTTAGTTGTCAAGAGAAACAGATCAGGAAAATAATTTATTCCAACTGGCCTATAGTGTTGTCAGACATGACCTTATCCCAGAACTTGCCCAAATTACCTTGTCAGACATTTAGGCGTGCACCCTCTACGCGGGATGCTCTGGTTAAAAGCATGCCAGAAGCCAGTTCTCCAACAACGTGGTTGTCTACTAAAACAGGTTTTTTTAAATGCTCTTCTTGCAGAGCATGCAAATTTGGGATCAACACAACTGAATACACCACAGCTTTTGATCCAAATCCTGTTAAGATCCAGGGTCATTATACCTGCAGGACTGATTATGCAGTCTATATCTTGGAATGCACCTGCAAACTGAGATACGTTGGGCGCACTAAGCTCCAAGGGGCATATTTACGTTCCCTGGCGCATCCCTGCATATCAGCAGGGATGCGCCAGGGAAAATGCGTCACGCAAGTTTACCCTTGCGCCACGTCCGATGCGCCGCATTTACAATACGGCGCATCGTGGCGCAAGGATAAGCAGATGCGTGACGCATCTGCTGGCGGAAGGTTGGCGCAGTGCTGAAGTTGTGTCGCAAGCGCGACGCAACTCCAGCACTGTTCCAACCTTCCCTATCCCTAACATGGTGCGTAAATCCTTACGCCTGCTTGAAGCAGGCGTAAGGATTTGACGCACCAGCGTCGGAAAAGTGACTGCGTGAAATCTTGTAGATTTCACTACGTCACTTTTCCGAGGCGTTCCTGCACTGGAACGCCCCCCCCCCTGCGCCGGTACACCCACATGAAACCTGACGCAGGTTTCTTGTGGCGCAGGGGTTTACTACGTGACGCATCTCCCTAGATGCGTCACATTGTAAATATAGCGCAACGCGGCGCATGGTTTACGTTGCCGCTGCGTCACATGCGTGACGCAACGGCGGCGCAAAAGTGGCGCAAGGGGCTTGTAAATATGCCCCCAAGTGTTCAACAGGATTCTTCAACATCTACGAGCTGTGGTCAACTCGGACCCGAAATATCCAGTTGCTCGCCACTTAAAACTTGTGCATAAAAATAATCTAAACGACCGGAGGTATTTTGTGATTGGGTCAGTGGCAAAATCAATACATGGCGGAAACAGGGAGAAACAATTGCGCCAACTTGAATCCCTGTTTATCTTACAACTAAATACTAGGATGCCAAACAGATTAAACACAGGGGAGGACCTACATAATTTCCTATAGGTCAAGAGACTCAGGGCAGTTTCCTATTTATAGTAGCCCCAACTGTTTTATATCCCTGTTTTATATCCCTTTTTTATCTCATCCACTGTTTCTAAACTGTTTAAAATCAAGTTTTCTTTTCTGTAATACTTGCATTATTTGTACAGAGTCATGTGTTTACTGAATATTTGCACTTGCCTTATATATGAAGAGGGTACGCCGTTGGCTTTACATCTTTGTACATTTGCACACATTCTAGCAATTTGCACAATTTTTGCACTAGCACTTTATTTATTTTTTGGCACTTTTTTAGGGAATATGCAATAATAAATGCTTGACACACTCTTTATTAACATATTGCAATTAGCATTATTAGCTATAACTGTGTTTACATTTTCAAGAAGGGGCACATTCTACCACTATGGTCTGATTATTTAATACATGTGTATTTATTGTGTCCTCTATTGTATGTTTTACAGTGTTTTACCTGATTATGTAATTTTTATGTGTTTTTACAAATCATGTATTTACACTGAGGGTATATATATATATTTTTTCTACAATCATTTTAGCTATGCTATTTATTAATTGCAAACCAATGAGTGTATCTCTGTCAAGTCTTTTTTCCTATTTATTACGAGGCACGTGTGGTTGATCAGTATCAACCTAGAGTGTGGTCACTATTTAAGGTTCACAATTGGTCCAGCGCATCATGTGATCAAGACCGTGGTAACACGGTCGAAACGGGTCATGCTGGGCACTTGCTTGTTATTTCAAATGGATGCTATGAAGATTTTTTAGTTTCTGCAAATAAAGCACTGTTTTTCATCTTCACGCTGTGGTCCGTACCTGTTCTTCGCCGTGCAGCGCTATGTGGTGATCCAGGAGCGTGGTTTTCATATATATATATATATATATATATATATATATATATATATATATATATATATATATATATATATATATATTATCTACTGGCGGTCGCCAGTAGATAGTTATAGTTAGGACCTATTTTCCATAGGAAATCCGCGACATTCTATTTGAAATAACTCTTGCGTCGGTTGACGAATCTTCGCGACATTTTCAAACTTTATGGCCCGCTCCGGTCCGCTCCTACCCTGAAAGTCTCAGGGTGATTCGTCAAGCGGGGGCCGAGAAAAAGGGGGTCCCAAAACATGTTTTCCCCATTCATTTTCCCATAGGAAACTTTAGACACGGCTACAGCCCGAACTGCTGAACGGAATTACACCAAATTTGGCAAAGAGGTAGTTCTTGGTTCAGAAAGAACCCTTTTGTTAAATGGTGTAAATCCGTTCAGTAGTTCCTGTGAAAATCAAAATGAAAATCACATATATATCTATGGCCGCGTCGGATTCGCGCACCCTCCCGATCACGAGCTGCATGCTAATTGGCTGTCAACACTCCAAATCAGGAAGAGTTGGCAGCCATTTTGTCCCTCGGTAGAACCGAGGGACAGAAACAAGTGCGCAAAGCGCAAAAAGGGGGCAGGGTAGAAACACCCTGACCACCTAGGTCTGCTCAGGGGGTCCCACAAGGACCCCCGGCCAGAAAAAAGCATTTTTTTTTTTTAAATCGGCGGGATGCGCTTAG